>QMIH01000639.1:83038-110045 GCA_003987875.1 Clarias batrachus | reverse complement strand
CTTTCTTTCTTTCTTTCTTTCTTTCTTTCCATGTATACTTTAGCAGGTTTCTTTATTTTTCCTTTTCCTTTCTATTTTCATCCTCTTTGTTTCCTTCTCTTTCTCTTTTTGCTTTTGAATTTTATGTGTTCTTTCTTTCTTTTTTATGTTTAACTTTATGCTTACGTTTTCTTTCTACTTTAGCATTTTAGTCATCTTTCTTTCTTCTATTCTTTCATGTATAGTTGTTTATTAGGTTTCTTTCATTTTTTCTTTTCCTCTCTTTTTTGTTTTTTTCTTCTCTGTTTGCTTGTTTCCTTCACTTTTTCTCTTTCTCTTTTTGCTTTTGCATTTTGTTTTTCTTTCTTTATTCTTGCTTCATATTACTTTATCTTTTAATCTTTTCTACATTTTTACTTTCTTTTATGTTAAACTTTGAAAGTTTCTTTCTACTTTAGCATTTTAGTCATCTTTCTTTCTTCTGTTCTTTCATTTCATGTATAATTGTTTAGTAGGTTTCTTTCCTTTTTTCTTTTCCTTTCTTTCTTTTTACTGTTTCACTTCTTTTCACATTTAGCTTTTTATATTTTTTTCTTTCCTTTCTTTTCTCTCCTTGCATATAGTCAAAATCTTTTCTGTCTTTTCACTTTATTTTTATGTTTCACTTCTTCATTTCACTGTAAAACTGTTGGACATGGCCTGCGGAAGGCGGCAGTTCATGAGGTTAGTGCGTGATTTGGAACACAGCCGGTCAGACACTGGCGGAGACGTAAAGGTGCTGGAACGGTTAGACGGATGAAGAGAATTTAAAATCCATTAGAAATGAAATCGAGAAATAAATAGAGTTCCCTTTGGGTCGAACTCACTTCCCCTAAACGAGCGTGCACTTCACTTTCACACTACCTGTTCAATTCATGTCACAGCCCACAAAAGAGTGTGTGTGCGTGTGTGTGTGTGTGTGTGTGTGTGTGTGTGTGTGTGTGTGTAAAAGTGTGTTTGGAGAATAGAATGTGAAAAGACCTGATTCTGAATTACACACTCATTTCATGTCTGATGAAAAACAAATTGTCTCGGTGTTGCTCCGAGACCAAGTACAGCTAACGGGCATACACACACACACACACACACATATACACACACACACACACACATAGACACAACAGATATTGCCTGGAGACCCCCTTGTCCCAGACCACTCAACTGCAGTGTGAGTGTTTGTCTGTTTGTGTGTGTGTGTGTGTGTTTGTGTGTGTGTGTGTGTGTGTGTGTGTGTGTGTGTGTGTGTGTGTGTGTTCTTCAACATGCTGTGTTTCCTCTCACAGAAAGACGTGCTCATCCCAAGCAGTCTGGCTCCTACTCCACCAAGACAGCCCTCTCGATTGTTTTCAAACGAGCAATAATCTGTACATGGGCTGACACATTCTTCTAAACCGCTCTCTGGGCGTCACGAGATCTGGACACAAATTGCTCTGGTCTCTGTTCAGAGAAACGTCCTGCAGGCGTGTCATCACGCGCGCACCGAGACTGATCACATGACACACCGCGCTCCCCGGGCCCTTACGTCTTCTATATAATGTACACCCCTCTCTTAGCGCCTTCTCTTATCACTCCTCAATAACTCCATCGGTCTTTCTCTACAGAGCATGCCAAGGTCTCAACACACACACACACACACACACACACACACACACACACACACACACACACACAGAGATGTATAGGGGCTCAGGTCTCTTCTACACAAGGCATCTCCATTGTTTTTTTTTTTTTCCAATTTCTGCTGACTTTCTAATATATATATATATATATGGTACTGTATGTGTGTGTGTGTGTGTGTGTGTGTGTGTGTAATGAATTCTCGTGTGTGTGAGTCTGATCCCTTTTTATTCTCTCAACTCCTGCCGGATTACTAAACACAGCAACACCTAACATTCCCTCTTGCCTAATTAACCCCTGTACACACACACACATATACACACATGTATATATAGACACACACACACACACACACACACAGGGTTTAAACAGCCCCTTGTTTTCATGACACGTAATACCGCAGGTGCACAGGTGACTTATTATAATTAGAGTTTGTGTCGCTACGGGAGAACCCGAGGAGGCCTGTGGGGCGTGTGCGTGCGTGCAGGTGTGTGTGTGTGTGTGTGTGTGGGTGGGTTGGTGGGTGCATGATCCTCAGCGAAGAAGGCAACAAATCTATATTGCACTAAGAGAAAAAAGAAATGCACACCCATAACCGAACAAAGGGATAATTACTCTGATTCAGCCGAACCAATTGAAAGACTCGTTCAGAATCAACAAACGACAAATGAATCGCAGAGACACGGATTTGATCTATATGATTCATACGGTTTCTTACGCAGACGAATCAATTCACCTGAATCACATAAATGAGTCGTTCCTATTGAACAAGGTGTTCGCGAATCACATTGCTGGTGTTTGATATCGAGGCCCTTTTTAAAAAAAAAAAAAAAAAAAAGATTTTTGGTTAAGTATGGACATTTGGAAAGCTTGAGCCTGCCTGCTCCAAAAGTATTGGAACAGCAAATTCTATTGTTCTTCTTTCACTACACACTAAAGATACTTGGGGTCTGAGATCAGAAGATGATTATCTGATTAGTACGTGTTAAAAGGATTAGAACACGGCACATGTAGTGTGAACACACCCACCGGGGGAGTGATCAAAAATATTGGAACAGTTGGCGCACAGGTGTTTCTTGTTGCCCAGATGTGGCCAATCGATTGTTTAAACAGCTCTAAATGTCTCTTAGGGTTTCTACAATTAAAACCTGCATGCTGTTAAAAAATGAAAACCAATATGATGACCAGTGAGCTGTCTACAGGAGAAAAGTAGAAGCATTCTGAAGCTCATACTGTAGCTGATTATGCACAAGCATAGGACATAGCAAAGCCAATACAACAATTTTGTATTCTTAATTTAAAAAAAAAAAAAAAAAAAGAGTTGAAAGAAACTGGGGATGGGAATCTCCAGGGGTCATCCGATATCACAATATCATAATATTTAGCTGCTGATTCAATTTGTACTGCAAATCCTTTTAACATTACAATTTTGTAAATCTACACTATAATTTGTTCACGTTATTTGTTTCTACTACACAGGATGCTTTGCTACCTGCCAATGTGTGAATAGTTTAGAGTGCACCACCGTAGGATTATAAAGGAACTGCAAAATTTTACAACCGACCTCAAGCACAAACATAAGGAATCACGACAATGAATTGTCTTCTTCCACCCGCCTCTAAAGTAAAGCACTTTTGTTGAACCAGACTTTGAACAGTTTCAACAAGAAAATGAAAAAAATCTTAAAATCAGGTGGCAAAGGTGGATTTCACGAAGAAATATGAGCCTTGGAGATGGCCAAGACCCGCTCATGATCCAAGACCCGCTCACGATCCAAGACACATGAGCTGATCACTCAAGCATGGTGGAGGTAGCGTCATGACTTGGGCTTAGTAATCGTTACTGATGGTGGTCCTCATGATGGTGGCAGCGCACAATTGTTTAGAGAGAAATGTGGCAAACCATTGACCCAAAACACACGGCCAACATGACAGCTGACGTCATCCTGGAAAAAAGTGGATGGTTGTAAACTGGACAAGTCAATCACGAGACCTTGACCAAACTGAGCAGCATTTTTACCTCCTGAAAAGGAGCCTAGGGAACCAAGCACAAACCGAAGCTAAGGTGCAAATCTGGAAAAGACTCAAAACAGAAGGAGGCAACAGATGTTAGTGGGTCAATAGCTTGATGCACTTACTGGATTATAATTATTATTTACTTTAATATAACTTCAAGACTATCTGTTCCAATACTTTATTAAAATTACAAATTGGGTGGTCTGCCGATAAAGGTACCAACGCATCTGGATGGATCTATTGATGATCTATTGATTTTTTGATCTCAAACCCAAATGTCTTCAGTGCGCATGAGATACTACAGAGCTGCCCCATGCTGTTCCAATACTTTCAGATGGGAACATGTATACAGTATGTACAGCTACTGAGTGGGGAGTGATGACTGGAAATTCTTATGCATGCAGGCGTATAATATCATTAGAATATCCTCCATTTTATGTATATTGAAAATATACTCCACACACACACATTTGAAGGCTGTTGTTGTCACTTCCTGTATGCTGCTAGTGTGCTAGACAAGATGGGTAATGTGAGAAACAGAAGCGCTTAGAAGATGATACACATGACATTTCGTACCGCACCGATCCTTCTGTTTGTGCATTTCTTGAAATTAGAGGGATAAAAACAAACACAGGACGGCACGGTGGTGTAGCGGTCAGCACTGTGGCCTTACACTTCCAGGGTCGAGTGTTTGATTCCCGTCTCTGGTCTGTATTTGCGTGGAGTTTGCATGTTCTCGTTGTGCTTGGTGGATTTTCTCAGGGTATTCCGGCTTCTTCTTACAGTCCAAAGACATCCAGGTTAGACTAATTGCTGTTCCTAAATTGCCCGTAGTGTGCTTGTGTGCCCTGCCATAGATTGGCGCCCTGTACAGGATATGACCCGCAATATGCCTGAAGTGCTTAGAGGTGTAGAATGCAATGTACGTTTTATTTATGCTGGTTTATTACACGGTGTGTCTTTATTAAATGAGTCAATTCATCTGACTGAAAACTGAAAACACGAGTCAGAATCAATGAATCCCATCATTTTCAAGCGAATCAGGATGGCTAGTTGCCACCGAGGTGGGCGGCTTGTTTAACCGGCTGGTGTAATTCATTTTGCTGAATATTCTTTTCCTTTGCCCAGGGGGCTGTACACAATTAGCACTAATTACACAGCAATGTTAACACACACATGGTGAGTGTGTATGTGTGTTTGTGTTATTAAGTTATTAAGGTGTGTGCGCGCAGATCAGAGATGAGTTTATTGTGTTGTGGGCGCTGTTTTGATCACTCCGGTGAATGTTAATAAATCACTAAACACCTAGATCTGTAAGCTAATCACTGGTATGCTAATCATTCGGGTGCTAATCACTCAGATGCAGAGATTCCGGGACGAGTGCTGTGCGTGTATGTTGTTTGTTTCTTCTCACAAACCCGTCCACACACCCACACACACACACACGCAGAGAAAGGAGCAGTGCTATACGGGTTTGTCTAACTGCTAATAATGGAGCTATCAGAGCTGCTGTGCATGCTGGGAAAGTTGGTCGCTGTATAATAATAGGATTTCCAACTGATTACGAACATGACATGAGCCAGTTGACCACACACACACACACACACAAAACACTGAGCTCAAACACAGTAATACTATTCCTACAGACAGCATAACAACACACCCACAGAGTGAGAAAAAAAAACAAACATGCGAAGCAAACCAGGAAAGTGATACATTAAATATAAGTGAACGAGTGGACGAATGAACTAAAGAATAAGTGAAAGAGTGGTAAATTGTGCAAGCGAACAAGTGAAAGAGTGGTAAAAAGAGCAAGTGGATATGTGTGGGTGTTTGGCCAGGTTCTGTATGAAAGGATAATGAACACACAAACAAGCCTGTCTCTTCAAGCAGGGACAGAACTAGAAAGCGTTAATTGGGGTGGAAAAAGTCATGGCAAAGGCACAGCCAAGGACTGGGTGAAAGGGGTAGTGGGGGTCAAATGTCAAGGGCACGCTAAAGGAGGCACAACGGGTCAACAAAGAGGTGAAAGGCTTGACCATGAAAGGGGCAAATATCTGGAACAGGTGGTGGAATAGAGGTGAGTCTTGGGGGTCAAGACATGAAAAGAGTAAATAAAAGGGTGGGGGAGTCAAACAAAAATGCCTGTAGCATGGCAATGGGCAAAAACAACCACCAATGAAGGGACAAAGTGGTGGCGCAAGTCTGAACCAGCGAGGACCAAAGGATTGCAGGTGAGGATAAGGAAAATGGCACTGGGATAAAAAAAAAAAAAAAGGAGAGCCAAAAGATTGTCAATTGAGCAAGAAAGCTGTAAAGAAGGGGCAGCAAGTGAGCATCTCCTATGTGGGGTAAGGAGATAAAAATGAAATGACTGAAGGGAAGCACCAAGGTGGTGGTAGGAAATGGTAACAAAGTCATGCCCGAGATTAAGAATAAGAAGTAGAAATTGGTGCCCATGAGGTGACAACAGTGGCAAGGAAAGACATGTGAGGTGAAGGAGCACCAAATAAGTGGGGCCAACAAATAGGTGAAAAAGGACCACCAAGAGAGGGACAAGTGGGGACAAGTCAGGAAGGACAAATTGGTAGCATGGGATGGGGATGATCAGGAAAGTGTAACAGGGATGAAAAGAAACGCCAACAGACTGGCAATGGGGACAACAAAGAATGGTTTTAAATAAGGGGGTGGCGCGGAGGTGGTGATTGAGCACTAATGGAAAGCACCCAGCAGGGAAAAATGGTAGGAAGTGGTGGCCATGATTGACCAAGGGTTTACAACGGTGTGGCAAAGGAAGACAGGTGAGGAGAAGGATCACCAAAAAAGTGAGGGGGAAAAAAGAGGCTAAAGAAGACTGACAAACGCTTGACCAAGGGGGACAAAGAGGTGACCATATAAGGACTATGTTGGTATAGGGGTGACAAGGAGGAGAAAGGGATGAAATTTTCATGAAAGGCATGACTGGCTGATTGGATAATTGTCTGAACGAGCAAGGGTACAGGTGTTTCTAATAACGTGTACAACACTAAGGACAGCTGTACCTTTGAAACAAGGCAGCAGAATATACTCAGCTGGAAACCAATTATCGTTCCAGAATACGTGTTCTGACCTTGTGAATGCTGCATTTCTACATCCAAGCTTTTAGTTAAATCTGCAAATAGTTTTTTTTTTTTGAAACCCGTGCATACAGAGTAAAAATGGCATCCAGTGGGCGTTTAGAGATGCCTGTTAAAGTAAAGTGCACTTCTTCTCTTTGCGATAAAAGCGACTCTGTTTGCTGTCAGCAGCATTTGATCTCCTGAAAAGAAGAAAACTGGTGCGGTGTAAAGCGTGACGTCTCTGTTAAGTCTCGGTGTTTGACACGGTGCTAGATTTCAAACCTTATTTTAAGGATGTCATTTAAAAAAAAAAGAAGTAAAATAACAACAAAGTTGTTTTTTTAAGAAATGAAGACTACACATAGCTTAAGAACACTTTTCTCTATGTTAGAAATGACTTGCGTGTAGGCTAATGGCTTTCTTATTATGCTAATAAGAACGGACCTCAGGTTAGCCTTTAATGTTAGTTTGTGGTTATTGATATTGCACCAGTACAACTGATAACACGAGAACATTGTTACATGGATTGCTAACTGCAATAGTTTATGTTGGTCATGGATACAACACAAATGAGAGTTTACATTTTACAAAATGCGACTTTTTCCATTACATTATCTGTTTCTTTGCACTATTCACTATTAGCGTGGTGCATGTTTTTCTTTGCTCTTCTCCTCTTTCCCTTAACTTCTACTCCTACCTTTTTGACCTTTATCCCCTTCCTCCCTTTATCAGCCCTGTCTTCACCCTTTAGTCTTTATCCCTCATTTTCTTCTTTTAGCCCACTTAGTGTATCTTCCTATCTCTTTCTTTATTCCTCCATCTGTCTTCATCCTGCTTTTTATCCATGCCTCTTATCATTCTGCATGCCTCCTTCGCATCCTTTGTCCCTTACCTTACGTCTTACCCTTTATCTTCCTTTATCCTTATTCCTTCTTTTCTTTATCTCACCTGTCATTTGTCTCTCTCTTCATCCCCTAACTTTCTTCTTTGAGCCCTCGCAGTCTGTCTTCTCATCCCATCTTCATCCCTCTTTATCCTTTCCTCACTTCATCCCTTAGTTCTTCCACCTTTCTTGCTGTTCTTCTCTCCACTGCCTCTCCAGCCCCCATTTTTTTGTGTGCATCCTTCTTGTCCGTCCCCACCTGCCGCCTTTTGTCTTTCTGTCCTCCGTGACCCTCCTATCAGCGGTGTGATGTGACAGAGTGCTGTGGGTTCATGGAAGAACTAGCAAACACACATGAACATCTTTCAATCACATATGCGCACACACACACAGACCTAGTCTGATCAAAGCTTTCTCTGAAGATCCTGACATTTTCGGACCTCTGCCTTCATTTCCTATATTCTCTCTATCTCTCTCATACACACACACACACACACACACACACAGAGCTGGATGTTGCATAAAAGAGTTGCTTTATTTCAGATCTTTGTTAAGTATCAGTAGGTATGATCTATTGTTCACGTAGCTTAATGCTGACTAATGAGTCCACTTGGATTCTTCAAATCTTTTGATTTCGATGCACAGTTATGACTGTGTTTTATTTGAGAGTTTTGATTTAACTGAATAAATCACTCCATCAGCAAAAACATGACCAAACTACCCAGAGTTTCATTGATTCTACATCATTTGTTAGACTTCTTGCAACGACTTTGTTAACACTGTGCTAAATCCTAAAATCATCGCAGCATAAAAATCAAGCAGCAGTCTTGTTAGGAGCCAAAAGACCAAACTCCCTTCAAAAGCGAGGCAAAATGAGTGACAATCCTGTAAGGAACTTGTGACCAACCCTCCGGCCCACAGTGAATCAAAAAAAAAAAAAAAAGTTAGGATTTTGTCAGGAATCCCTACAATAACTCAAAAGATGTGACAATTATTATTATTTTTTTTTTAATTTTCCCCTGATTTTCTCCCTAATTTAGTCGTGTCCAATTGCTCCCCATCACTAGGGGGAGCTACATTAAGGCTACTACTACCACTCAGCCAGGAGGGCCGACGACGATCACGGGTTTCCTCCGAACAACCTGACGCCAGGCGACCGCATCTTTTCGAACTTTTGCGCAACACACTCGGAGCACAGCGCTATCCGCTCATTCCGCTTGCGTGAGCTCACAGACGCCCCTGATTGGCTGTAGAGCCGTGATTAATGTGGGAGCACTACGTACCTCTCATCCCTCCTCTCTGAGAGAGCTCGGCCAATCAGCTCTCTCTAGATCTCCGGCTGCGACAGGTTACAGCATCACCCGGGAATCGAACTCGCGATCTCCGGATGACAGGGCGAGCACTTTACCACTGCACCACTCGGAGGCCTCAAACATGTGACAATTCTGCCAGGAACCTCGGACTAAACACCTTCCTACAGTGTTTCAAGCAGAGTGAAGATGCTGAGAAAAATCTATAATTAAACTCCTTCATACAGAGTTTTAAACTAATTACAGATGCTGTCAGGAATCTCTGACTAATCCCCTTCCTACAGGGTTTCAATCAAAGTAAAGATACTGTCAGGAATCTATGACTAAACCCCCTCTGACAGTGTTTCACGCAGAGTGAAGATGCTGACAAAAATCTATAACTATACCACATAATACCATGTTCCAAGCTGAGTAAAGATCCTGTTAGGAACCTCTGACTAATCCCTCTCGTACATTGTTTCAGGCCGAATGGAAAAAAACGGTCAGGAATTTCTGACAGCCTGAGTAAAGATGCTGTTAGGAACCTCTGACTAATCCCCTATCCACAGCGAGTCATGATTTTGTCAGGAATCCCTACAATGATTCAAAGCAATTGAAGATTCTCCTGGAAATCTCTGACTAAACCCCCTCTTACAGTGTTTCAAGCTGAGTGAAGGCCTGATCAGGAATCTTTTGACTAACCCCCCCTCCTACAATGTTTGAAGCCAAATAAGCCATCATCAATCTTTGAATATACCTCCTTTGGAAGTGTTTCAAGCTGAGTGAAGATGCTCACAAAAATCTATGATTATGCCGATCTTTATAGTATTTAAAGCTAAGTAGTACAGATTCTGTCAGGAATCTTTGACTAACCCCCGTCATACAGTGTTTCAAGCAGAGAAAACATGGAACACTGTAGTTTTTACTATGACTAATCCCCCTCCTGAATTGTTTCAGGCTAAATGAAGATACTGTTAGAAATCTCTGACTAAACCCCCTCATTCACTGGTTCAAGCTGAGTCAAGATATTGTCAGTAACCTCTGGCTAAACCCCCTTATTCAAAGTTTAAAGTTTAGTGCAAATTCTTTTAGGAATCTCTGACTAAACCCCCTCATTCAAAGTTTAAAGTTCAACTGCTAAACACCCTCCCAAACTGAGGAATCATATCATAATTCTGAGTCATAAGTCATATCATAAGTCAGAAATCTCCAACAAAATCCTCTACCACAGTGACCGGAAGGAAGTGATTATGCAGTCATACATTTCTGACCAAACCATCCTGGACAATGTTTGTGGGGAATTTCTGACCAAACCACCTCCCGAACTGAATTAAGAAAAGTGAGAATTGATGATTCTTGGTAATCACTGACTAAATCCTCTGCCATAGTGACTAGAGACAGGTGATAATGCTGTCGGGGATCTCCACTGAATCCCTTCTCACTGTGACTCAAGAAAAGTGTTGATGCTGTTGGGCATCTCCATTTAACACCTCTTCCTCAGCGTTCAAGGTGAGTGATGATGCTGTCGGAATTTTCTTATAAACCCTCTCCATCAGTACATCAAGAGAAATAATAACATTCATAAGAAAACACAGCCCCCACAGTTAATTGATCCCCTTCCATCGTCTGATTCTGTTGGGAACAAATGACCCATAGTTTCTGGCCCATAGTGACTCAAGGGATATTTGCAATATCAGGAAGCTCAGAATAAAACCTTATAATGACTTGAAGAAAACTGATGACGGTGTGACTAAACCCTCTGCCACCATGATCTGAGACAAACTGATAATGCTCTGGGGAATCTCCAGATAAACCCCTCGAGGAGTGAATCAAGAAAAGTGATGAAGCTGTCAGGAACCTTTGCGAGATAACCACTTACTTCAGGGACAAACAGAGCACCTGGGAGAGGGTTTATTTCCAACAAGGATTTTTTACTACTTTAAACTATAGTACATTCCATAATTTCACCTTGGTACTTCAGAAAATACCATGGTAGGCACCACAGGAACTAATAGAGTGGGCAGGTACTATAGCTTTTATACAGTTTGGGGTAGCTCAGTGGTTAGGTCATTGGACTACTGGTCGGAATTTTCGATGTTCAAACCCAAGCACCACCATGTTGCCACTGTTGGACTCTTAAACCTTAATGTAAATGAGATGAAATCTGGATAAGGGTGTCTGCCAAATACCGTAAAGGTAGGTACCATGCTTTGATAAATACCATTGGTATGTACTTTGGTATACTTTGGTGAATACCACTGGGTACCACAGTGGCTACCAAAGTTCAGCAGGTATTTAATATTTTATGTTTTGCCTACTGTATATCCACCATTTTTCGGCCCACTGGAAAATTAGTTTGGCAACATTTGACCTTCTACACACAATCTTCCCTCCTCTCCTATCGAATTCACAGAAGAATATGGCATTGTTAACCAGCAATATATACATTAAATGACTATTTTGGGGATTTTGATGTTTTTGCCTCAGCATAATTAACTTCCTCATAGCCGACCCATTTCTCAGATTATAATGAATGTCTTGTACAAACTTTCTACTTTTTAATATTTTTTTTCCTTTAATTTTTCACCACCAGCCCATGCCTTATTAATAGTCATTTAATACAGTGAAACCGTCAAACTGTGCTATATTTAGACCAGGTAATCATACCCTGAAACTTACGACACTGCTCGACCTGGATATCAAAGCTGTCAGAGTATTTCTGACTAAAACTCTTTACCGACATGGCTCAACCCAATGAAGAACCCTTTCAGGAACCTTTGAATAGCTCCCTGTCCTGGCGCAGCTCAAGGTGATATGGGTAAAACTCTCATTCCACTTACAGAACTATGGCGTTTGTCAATGTATATACCAAACATGCAAAACTAGCACCATGCTCGACTCTTCTGGGAAGGCTTTGCCCCACTGGCTGTGGGGATTTGGACATTCCATCCACAAGAGCACAAAGGTCTGGAGGACACTGACCTCCAGTAAGAAGCTTCTGGAGTGAAACTGGTGTTCAGATTCATCCCCATTATTGGCACCCTTGATTTACACAGCAGTGACGAGATGAGGGCCTTCAATAAGAAAACCTTGCGCATGTGTGTGCGTGTTGGCAGTAATAATCTCTGATGACCGACTGGTGTGATCCGAGTGGGAAAGTGTGAGAAGTAACACACACAGTCAGTGTGAATCACACTGACAGTTAAAGATTGATGTATACAACAGGAATGGCGTGAGCAGAAACACTTCATGTGTGTCTGTGTGCTGAATGCTCTCTCCCTCTCTTTCCTGCTCTTAAAACACACTTTATTGCTCTTGTTTTAAATCGGACACGTGACCTAAATGAAGCTGAGAGTGCCAATACATTAACCCTGGGTAATTATATAGACAATGGTGCCGCTAGAGATTCTGGGCCCCTTCAAAGCATGATATGCTAGTCCCGAAAACTTAACCATGCCAAGACTTTTCAACTTCTATAGCATTTTTCGGGCCCCTCACTCTCAGCTTGGAGTCCTCCCCTTGGAATCTCCCTCTCACCCCCCCCAACCCCCCCCCACCTCACCCATTTACAGCAACCATAAATATAGAGACCAATTTTGCCACCAATCTTAAAATATAACAGAATTACAAGTCATGCAATACAAGCCACACACACACACACTCATTTTTTTTCCCTGAGTATCACTTCCAGCATGTTGTTTGTTTCAGTTCCTGCTCCGTGTCTGTTCTCCAAACTGTCATTCTTTGATATTTCACACTAAATCTGTTGGTTAATAATATAATAACAGCTCTCATCATTTCTGCAGCGCTCCAGCAAAACTGTGACTAAATCCAGTCATGCTAAATAAAGCTCACCGAGAGACAAACACAAAGAGAAGACTCTCTGAATGAGAAAATAAAACAATATATGTTTTTTAATATATATATATTAACAGATAACCATGTATAATAAATGAATACAGTGCCAATACTTGGATGTGTGTACACAGGTCTGTTCAGCGTATTAGGCTTTGGCTCGCCAAGCAAAATGAAATAATTCAAGCGTTTTGCAGCAATAATCGTGTGTATGACAGCCATCTCAGTGCTGACATTCAAAACACAGATTGAAATGCGTTTAAGGTCTTTTTTCCATGTTTGGCTCGCTTTTCTCATAGCCGCGCGCTTTTTGGCGAGGACTTCATGCGGCCTCATAATCCGTTTGTAATCTAACCAAGAGCTCGATCGGAAATGAAAAACATTTATGCGTACGTCTAAGACAGAAACGCATCGGTAGTTTTTTTGAAACCGAGATAATATTCGCATCCGAATCGCATTTTATCCCTATCGAATCGTGGCGTAAAAATCAAGGTAATATACTGTATCTTCTGTCCGAATTGAAACCCTGGCGAAGATTGTACAGTATTTTATCCCGAGTATAAAGACAATAAAATGTACACGACCTTTAAAAGGTTGTGCGCTCATTGGCCACTTTATTAGAAACGCCACCGGTATAACCGCCTCAGTTATTAAGAACATGATTTCGGAAAACGTTTCTTTGAGATGTTCGCGTTCACATGACTGCCTCGGGAACGCCCCCATTCTACCACGAAATCACCTTTCCGCCCTCAGAGCCAGCCTGAAGTGAACTGCTCACACAAGACTGTCTGGGTCCAGGGATTAATGCTGTTTATTTCTGAGTCTGATGTAGGAGTTCAACAATGCTGGTTTTCTGCTTGTAACAGGGTTTATTTGTCCATTCTGGCCATTTTCATCTGACCTCTGTCATCAAGCTAGGCTTTTCCACCTGCAAAACTGCCACTAAATGGAAGCTTTTTGTTTTTTTTTCCACTGTAGCACGACGGCTTAGTGTTGGTATTTGCTGGGTTTCTTTTGCGTACTCCAGTGACATGCTGATTGTTGTTTCTAAATTGGCTGTACCTTGGTATACGAATTTAATCCGTTCCGGAGACGAATCATTAATGTGGAATTTCGTATTGCAGAACGCATTTTCCCATAGGAAATCATGTAAATGCAGATAATCTGTTCCATCGGTTCCATTTCCAACATTATAATCATATTTTTGCGTATAAAAACAATCAAAACATTTAGAAAAGACATGTAAATAAAGTGAAATATGAAATAAATAGACATTAAACCTCAATTAACCTTAATTTATGATTCCTTTTGGTACCGCTGAAAACGAAACTCCATTTCCTTCTTGTTTACCGCCCTGGATAACATTCTTCAGACCCATGGTGCTACTGTATGTCTTCACTAAATCTTACACAAAATGCAAAAATTCGGCTTTCATCAACTTTTCATGAATAAGTTAAACAAGTTTTGAACGGCTCAGAGACAAACCATTCAGCCAGCGTTCGTTTTGGCCTCCATGGTGTGTGTGTGCTTATATCCTGCAATATACTGCCATCCAGGGTTATCCAGGGTGACCCTGCTTTGTCCCCTAATCTCTCTGGGATAGGCCGCTGGCTCCTGTGACTCCACGTGTGATAAATGATGGACGGACAGATATATTGCAGATGACACCACATGTGATTAGTTGACAGGACTGCCTAACTTCTTGTTAGTCGATGTAATTCTTCTTGCAAGTACGGTACGTGATTGACGCCACTATACTAAATGCTTACTCCTAATAAAAAACATACAAAGTACGTTCACAAGACTTTGCTCTTGTCCCAGGACAAAACTGAATTACTGATCAGGAAAAAAAAAAAATGCTTTTGCATACTGCAACATTTTTTAGATTAGAATTTTAGATTCTCAACTATTTCATCACTGATTTAAATAATGTCACTAAAGGGCACATTTAAGAAAGCGTTTAAGAAAGTTAGGCTAGGCTACGCGCGACGTGGCTACGCATTCTTATCTTGTTTTTTTCACGCTCTAAATTTTCTTTGGAGCGCGTGTGTCTAAAGTAAACGTTATGAGAAGGGACGTTATGAGCAGTTTCATCACTTTTCCGGGCGAATATATTGCTTTTGCCCTCAATGTAGGCGTGACGTCACTCAACAGAGCCAATCAATGCGACAGTTTACTGTAAACACACAGGGTATGCGGAAGACACTGGAACGACTGTAATGCCCGTACAAACCGCCCAAATCCTCACCAAACACAAAAAAACGTTTGACACAGCATGGCTTACTTCAAAAAAGACATGTAACCTTTAAAAACTTATATCTATCCTGCCTGCGGGAAGTTTAAAACCAGTTTGCCGCTCATATTCTGAAGCTGCCGTGCTAATTAATACAGTAATGTGAAGCACCACTATGAGATAAAATACGGGTCGGGCAAACCGAAGCAGGCCAATGTAAGGGCGTGTAACTGAACTGAGAGCCCGGTGTTATGCTAAATTAAAATATTGGGAAACAGTGATGTTATGAACAGTTAATATACTTTAAACAGGGAGAGTATTTGGATGATACATGGGCCTCAACCTGGAATAATTGTATCAATGATTACATTAAAACTGATCAGCTTATTTTTCGCTTTTTACCTTTTAACAATTTCTAAAAAATCTTTATTAATATTAATAATTAAAAAAAATATATGATAATAAATTAATATTTATTAATGATGTGTACAGTACTTATGCTAGTAATAATGATAATAATAATAATAATAACAATACCACAAATTATGCACAATTTGATAAAAAAGAAACACGCAAGGAGAAAGTAAACAAAAATAAAATGAGCAATATATAAAAAGCACAAACTACGCTTAGATTTCATTTGAGTGTGGCTTGATATGAATGAGTCATTAAACAGGTTGAATAAAAGTTGTCACATCGTTAACCATGATAACGTAACCGGTGATAAAACATCAGGAGAATGACAGACAGGCAGAAGGACGACATCGTCTCACAACACGCACGACGATCTGTGATCAGTTCCCCTCTCCTCAGGCGAACTCTCCAATGTGATTACTGCACTATACATAATGACACCCTCTGTGTTTTGTGTGTGTGTGTGTGTATGTGTGTGAGGGAGAGAAAGAGTGTATGTTAATGCTAAACTCAAGCCTGAAGGACTTAATGAATTCAACACGCCAGCGTGAGAGTGGAGCCCCCTACTGACGTGTCTCACTTTCACCGTCTGTCTGTCGGCACAGGATTTACACTCGTCTGCACATAAGGTATGCCGCTGCGCTCCGCTCCGTGAGAAACAGCGATGCAGGAATCAGATAGGCAATGCGAAAACAATTCCATGTGCAGAAATGTGCGTGGGGTTAGAATAAGCAAAACAGGCAGGAATTTATAGTGCAATCAATTAATCATCAAAACAATCAATAACACCAAAGGTAATATTAAAACATGCACAAATAAATGTGGTAAAATATTAATAAAGAAGGTAATTTTTTTTAAAATGCAAAAAATGGGAAAAAAGGAAGAAAGAAAAAAAAAAAACTGGCCAGAAATGGGAACAGCACAAAATATAACTAACAATGTAAAAAATAAAACAAAAATGCATATTCATGCAAAAAAAAAAAAAAAAAAAAGCAATGGCAAATTAACAGCCATAAACAATGGAAATTACAACCAAAAGTGAAATAAAATTGCAAGATTTTGTAGTTTGTATAAATATGTAAAAACATAATAATTAAAACATGCATTTTTTTAAATGAGGAAAAAAATGGATAAATATAATTATGCATTAAACAATAATCAATAAAAACAAGAATAAAAAAATACATGGAAAATGGCAAACATATAAGCAAAGCATTAAAAGCAATACCAGGAATAAAGCAGTGGATGAAGCAGGGATAAATGCATCAAGTAAGAAAGCAGTGAGCCTCTTCACACTTCACAGCACTCCTCTTTATTTGTGTACACTCGTGCTTATCCAATACCTCGAGTCCTAAACCTGAGGTTTAAATCTGTGCTTTAGACTCGCTGTCTCTGTCCCTTCAGCTCCTGTATATCAGTCTCCACTCACTCGCACACTTAATCCTTACAGGACAACTTCCTAATCTCGCGCTGTCGCCTTCAGCACCTGTAATGAAATCTAAATCATTCGATACTTACCTTTCACCTCATTGTTTGCTGGAAATTTCTAGTATTTTGTCATTTTGTCGTACATTTGATTTGCCTTTTCGTTAATCAGTGGCAAGTTATTTGAATTTGAATTTTGTGTGATCATTTACTAGAATTTTCTTTTTTTTTGTCATTAGTAACAATAAACAAGTATAATTCTGAGAGTCTCTAGTAAAAATTGTGTCTTTTATGACTGTTTATTGTAAAGTAACTTTTTTGGGATGTTTAATTTTTACTCTGCTATTTACTACAAACTGGCCTGTGATGTTTGTGATTGTTGGATTAGCATTGTTTTGTCATTGTTTAATTGTAAATAAGAATTTGAATATTTACCCGAAGGTGGCCTCATTTTTATGTCAAAAGTTACTAGAAATATAATTTTTATGTAATGTAATTTTTATTTTCCGACATTTCCTACAGTAATTTAGCATTTAGATTCATTATTTAACATGCAACATGGGTAAAATTTGCATTTGGATTTTGGTTTTTTTTTTGTTTTGTTTTGTTTTGCTTGAGAAATTTGAACTTTTGTCTGTAATTATGATTTTTTTTTTTGATGATGTTATTGCTTACTGGAAATTCTTGTTACTATATAATTATTCTACTGTACATTACAATCTGCCTGTCACTGACGACTTTTTTAATTGCATTTTTTTTTTACACAAAAGTACTGTACTTGTTATATTAATTAGATTATGGATTATGCAATTATGGCATGAATTGTTGGAAAAGCACTTAATCCTGGGATTTACTTTAATTTCGATTTTATTATTGACTGTGAATTTGTGTTCTAAGAATTCAAATGTGCATGTCGGTATTTACAATAACTTTGTAAATGAGTAACTTAGTAACATTGCTATCTACAAGGGATGGGCATCACCAGGGGCCACACGATATTATATTATCACGATACGTAAATGCCGATTCGATTTGCATTGCGATTTTGTATTATGTTTCAGTATTATGATTTAATAAAATATTGTAATTCTACATTAGTTCTAAACAAACATAGTAATTTATTCGCTCCTACCACACAGCTGTGTTTAGAGCATGCCACCTGCAGAATTATAGAGGAACAGCAACATTTTTCAACACATACCTACAATATATAGGTAAAAACTTAATTATTAAAAAAATCGACTTTGGAGACCCCCCTCCCTAAACACCCTTCCCTACTAACTACTGTAATCACTGCAAAATTATGCCACAGTAAATTACAATTAGTATTTCATTGTTCACCTACTGTACAAGTCTGTAATTTAGGCTTTTTTGTGTCACTGTGTCTGTGTCGCTTTGTCATCATTTATTGTAAATTAATATTCTCAGTTTATCATCACGTTCCCTAAATCAGCAACTCTGTCACATAAATGGGATGAAAAAAAAAAAAAAAAGCTGGAAGCTGCAGTTCAGAGTTTTGATGTGGTCACAGAACTGAGCGTTTCCCTCGTTTATTTTCTATTAAAGGCCGAGCGCTCATGAGTAATTAATTTCACCTCGGGGTGCTGTCACCAACACCCGTCTTCATCTCAACACACGCACACTAAATAAATAAATACCCGACCACTGCAGCCTTCAAGCGGCAAAACAGTTAAACTACATAAATATGGAGCTTGTGATTTAATGTACCGGAGTCAAGAAATCAATATGCAGCGTTAGCCAATTATCTAACTTTAGCTAAGCTCATCAATATTGCAAATGATTTGGTGGGGAAAAGGAAGTGAGCTCGAACTTTTTTCACACACACACACGCACACAAACACACAAGTTTGTGTGTGTTCCTCTGTAAAGACCCGCCCTGTATTGTGTCCCTTCTAATCCTGTCTTCCACCAGGATAGTCAATAGGAAATCCCGACCTTGTTAAAGTGGAGAAGGTTTATAAACCTGACAGTCTGTTCCGATCGCGTGAACGCACCTCGGTGTGAAGTTCAACAAAATGACGCCTTAACGCTTGTTTTCCTAAAGTACATTTCAGAATGATAAGGTGACCTCATCTAGGTGTTCAGCTCTGAAGAACACACACATACACACACACACAATTCCCAAGTTACAGCCAATTAAAAGCAAAAAAAAAAAACTTTTATCAATCAATTCACACCAAATAAAAAAGGTGCAACACAATCTAGGATTAAAAACCAGCATTGATTCGATCTTACTTCCTTGCTATAATCCCGACTACCAGGCATGAGATAAAGGATTTAAAACAACTCATTCAACCGTAAACTCTAAACCCTACACCCCAAACCCTTAAGTAGAGGTAGAGGTACAGAGCTGGGTTTGGCCCCATCCACCATCTGGATTCTGATCGGTCAGAAGGTGTCAGTTCATTTCTTTAACCTGCGGGTCTGACTGTGCCAGGTTAACACGTCGTTCTGACACGTTATCGTTTCTATAGTAACAGCTCATTCACTGGGACTTGTTTGGCGAAAGTCCCAAACAATCACGTGCGATCCCAGGAAATCGTGACAACTTTCAGCAAGAAGGTGTCTGTGGAAGGAGTCTCCAGGGAATGAAGCTGGAACAAGGTATGCTTCACAGTTTATTGTCAGGAATGCATCAAGCTAACATTCCTTCAAGACAGAGAGAGAGAGAAAGAGAGAGAGAGGCTGAGAGAGAGAGAGAAAGACAGAGAGGACACTCACTCACTTACTGTCTACACTGCTTTATCCAGTATACAGGGTCGTAGAGGGTCTGGAGCCTGTGCCAGGAAACTTAGGGCACGAGGCGGGGTACACCCTAAATGGGGTGCCAATCCATCACAGGGTACATACTCATTCACACACAACGGGGCAATTTGGGAACAGCCTAAACTGCTTAAGGATGGGGAGAAGATGGTGGGAATCGAACCCGGACCCCAGAGAGGACACCTAAACCCTAGGTCTCATTCGGTGTCAAGCAGTGCAAAGGTTTAAGCTTTTTTGTTTTCCAGCAAGAGTTGATCTCAGAGAGAGAGAGGAGTAAAGTTTAAACCCTGACAGAGTTGCTGTCGGGTTAGAGCTTTTCACCGTCTTGGTTAGAGGTAAGATAAAGTAGGCTGGAGAAAAAAAAAATACAATCATATCCTAAAACATAACAGACAGACAGACAGACAGGCAAGCAGGAGGATGGTCTCCAGACGCCTGAGGAGAGCCATCAGAGTTGGATCACAGTTCTGGTATCTCCCCGTCATTCCCATCCCCTGCACCTTAAAGCGTGTTAGAAAGCGCTCAAACAGGTCGCTTCGGAGTGAGAGTGAGACCAGACCCAGGGGTTTACCTGCGGTCTGGTGCTGGTTAATCCTGACGCTGGTGAATCCTTTCCCCATGAGAGCCTGCTTGACATCCCTGCAGCTCCGAGAGACTCCATCATCATCCTCACCACCACCACCACCATCCTCCTCGTGCTCCATGCGCTCGGCTCCCCGTCCTCCCGAGCAGACGCAGAGCGCCGCGGACAGAGCCAGCACACACACCTGCAGCCTCCCCATGCTCATCAACCACAGCTTCAGAGGAAAATTTAAACACTCCAGATCAAAGACACGATCGCCTCTCGCCTCTCGCCTCGCCTCGCGCTCTGATCAGAGTTTCCTCCTCGCGCTCTTCATAGCGCAGCACAGCGCGCGTGCGAGCGAAGCCCGGCAGCGCGCGCGCGCGGGAAGGAAATATATATCAAAAAAAAAAAAAGGAGGGAAAAAAAAAAAATTCCGCACCGACCAACAGCGGCTCAAGAACTTCTGCTCCGTACACTGAGCAGCGCTGTGTGTGTATGTACGAGAGAGAGAGAGAGAGGGAGAGGGAGAGACAGCACGCGGAGAAGCAACACACACACACACACACACGCTCGTGCGCCGAGAAAATCCCGGAGTGGAGTCGCCGGAGCGCGTGAGGAGGATATTTTTATTTAGCCTACATGATGATTAATATGGTTGCTCAAGTACCAGATGGGAAAGTGCTGCTGGCTCGCCTCATGTCGGGTTAAATTAGTGCCAGAAGCATTAAACAACAACACGAAGAACAAGAATTTAATATATATATATATATATATATATCGACATAAATAAATAAATAAATAATAATTATTATTATTTTTTTAAAGCTTTTGTCTGTACATTGGTCAGAACTCGCTCTCTCGGTGATATCTTTACATTTCATGTATGTCTGCCTGTATTTATGTCTGTATGTTGTATGTCTGTCCGGCGTCACGCAAAACTGTCTATACAGAATTTAATGAAACTTTGCAAGTGCTCAGGTATTCGCCTGAACTTAAACCCGTGCCATGAATGAATCGAAATCAAAATGTCGAGAAGAAGTCAAGCTATGAGCAGTTATGTGCCAAATTACATCATGTGATCTACCGCTTTTTTGGATGACTATATCGAGGTGACAGTGCTAACCACCACGCTCTGAGTGCCACCCAGGGAGGACACCTAAACCCCAAATCCTGTGGTATTAAGGTAAGATAAAGTAGACTGGAGAAAAAGAAAAGACAATTAAAAAATAATAATAATAATAAAATCCTAAACATGACAGACAGAACAGATGGGAAAGTGCTGCTAGCTCGCCTCATTTCGAGTTACGTGAGTGCCAGAAGCAATAAACAACAACAACAATTAGAATAAAAAGATTATCTGTCTATCTATAAAAAGAAAAGAGAGGATTTGTCTTGACATTGGTCAGAAGCCACTCTTTCAATGATATCTTTACTTTTCCTGCATTGGAGGACCCGAAACCAGCCTCAGAACATTTTCCCCTTTGCATGTCTTTTTTGCCTCAAGGTGAACATGGCTATATGTATCACTCATAAGAGCCGATCAACACGATAGTTTACCGTGTACACAGAGTATGCAGAATACACAGAACCGACTGTAATGCATCTACAAGTCGCTATCTATCTATCTATCTATCTATCTATCTATCTATCTATCTATCTATCTATCTATCTATCTATCTATCTATCTATCTATCTATCTATCTATCTGTCTGTCTATCAATCCATCCATCCATCCATCCATCCATCCATCCATCCATCTATCCATCTTACAAATTACAGGAATTAAATATGAGCTTTTAAGTATTTATGTATGTGATATAATCTGTTTTGTATATACTGTGTTTGACATTGTGTCTCATAATATGAGCAAGGAAAAAAAAACCTTAAATACTCTTAATCCCGTCTTGGAGTTGAATTTTCTCCTCGTGTAAATGTCACCTTACTCTTGGTTCTCTGATTTCCTTACGCCCTTCAAAACATGCTAGTACATCGACGGGCGAAGAGAATCGCCCCTAGGTGCCACCGCGCCTGTGCACGGTGCTCGGAGTTGNATCTATCTATCTATCTATCTATCTATCTATCTATCTATCTATCTATCTATCTATCTATCTATCTATCTATCTATCTATCTATCTATCTATCTATCTATCTATCTATCTATCTATCTATCTATCAACCAACAAACATATTTGGGCAGATCTGAAATTGCATTTTATCCAGATACATATACCACAGTACCTCGGCATACAAATCTAATCCGTTCCAAAAATCTCTTATTTTCTCATGAAAAATAATGTAAATACAGATACTCCATTCCAGCCACCCAAAAATATTACAATATTACCAATATTACCAGTTTGCAACACTATAGACAAACTGTGGGCAAAAGTTTTGTGAAAGACACAAATATGATTTTTTTTTTTTACTTCATTTTGTCAGATGTTACTACGGTATATTCACATACAATTACAGGCATTTCATAAGTGTCAAAGGCTTTTATTGACAGTTACATTAAGTTTATGCAAAGAGTCAATATTTGCATTGTTGACCATTCTACAGGGTAGGTGCAGATTTTTTATTTTTTTTTAATTTTATGTTAAACATGCAGTATAATACAGAAAATGTGTGAGCCAAAGGAGCCATCTTGCTTCCCTAATAATTTCACATTGCTAACTTCAGCCGTTTTGGAACAAGGTTTTTAGATGTGTCCCAAAAATGGCCATTACCGTACCAGCCCTTGTACTCTTGTACACTTCAAACAATAATTATTTAAAATGCAAATTATTCACATTTCTTCATTATTAAAATTGGTACAAGCTTCTAAAAATATGACCTGTAAAAAATGGTTTCCTAAATAGTTTTTTTTTTGGTAAAAGCTTAAAAAATAAAAAGTCTGTAATGTCTGTAACCATGTCAAATTCAAGTTGCAGTATCTTAACAATTTTGCATTTTAGAATATAACACTCTTTTTCAGATTTATGTTTTTTCATGCGAATTTCATCTGAATGACATTTAAGAGCATTCATTTGAAAAGGGCATGGAATTGTATTTGTTTTTATTTGATAAAAATAAAAATGAAGCTTGAATTCGGATATAAGAAGCATTAAGTTTTATGTTATATGAAGCTGGTGTTATATGATTCTACCCGAAAAACCTAGGTGAAACACTTTTAAGCACCAAAACCATGTTTTTGCCAGCTGCAATTCACCCTGGCATGCTGTCAATCAACTTCTGGACCATATTCTGACTGATGGCAGCCCATTCTTGTTTAATAAATAAAGACAGAGGACTAACCACAAGTTCCTAAATGGGATTATGGTCTGGGGAGTTCCCCGGACATGGACCCAAAATTTCAAAGTTTTGTTTCCCGAGCCACTTAGTTATCACTTTTGCCTTATGTCAAGGTGCTCCATCTTGCTGGAAAAGGCATTGTTAATCACCAAACTGTTTTTGGATGGTTGGGAGAAGTTGCTTTAGGAAAGTGTTTTTGTACCATTCTTTATTCATGTTCGTAGGCAAAATGAGCCCACTGGCTTGACTGAGAAGAAATCCCACACATCAGCAACAGATTGCTATTGTGCAAAACGTAGAAGCCAATGGAGGCAGTGTGATTCTTTGGGAAATGTTCTGCTGGGAAATCCTGGGTCCTACTGTACCATTCATATGGATGTAACTTTGATACGTACCACCTTGCTAATGTACACTCCTTCATGGAAATAGTATTCCCCGTATCTTCTTTCAGCAGGATAACGCACCCTAACACATTGCAAACCAAATTTCCCAGATTGTCTGTTCAACAATCTGTGGGATATGCTGGACAAAATAAGTCTGATCCATGGACTCCCCACTCCACAAGTTAATGAATTTAAATGATCTGCTAGATTGTTTCTAGCAGGTCTTGTGGAGTTGATGCTGCAACAGATCAGAACTGGTTTGGTGGCACAAGAGGGACACCCAATGTAAAGGAAACAGAGACAGTGGAGTGCTTAAAGCTGCTCCAGGTACAGAGACAGAGGGATAGAGAAAACTCCTTCAGGTACAGAGACAGAGGGACATAGAAATCTCGTCCGGGTATAGGGTTAAAGGGACCCTTAAATTTCCTCCAAGTACAGAGACAACGGAACAGGGAAATATCCTGTGGGTACAAAGACAGAGGAACACTGAAACCCTCTCCAGGTACAGTGACAGGGGAACAGGATAATCTTTTCCAGCAACAGTATAGAGACAGAGGGATACTGAAATCACCTCTAGCTACAGAGACAGAGGGACACAAAAATCTCTTCTAGGTACAGAAACTGGAAATTACCTCCATGTGCAGAGACAAATGGTCATTGAAATCCCCTGCAAGTACATAGACAGATGGACACTGAGATCTTCTCCAGGTACAGAGACACAGAGGCAGTGAAATCTTCTTCAGGTACAGAGGCAGATGGACAGTAAAATCTCCTCCAGGTACAGGGAAAGATGGACACCGGAATCTTCTCCAGGTACAGAGCCAAATGGACACTGAAATCTCCTCTGAGTACAGAGACAGATGGATATCTAAATCCCCTCCAGGTTCAAAGACAGATGAACACTGAAATATGCTCCAGATTGAGACAAATGGACACTGAAACCCCCTCCAGGTACAGAGACAGAGGAACACTGAAATCTCCACCAGGTACAGAGACAGGTGGACACTGATATCTCTTCCGGGTACAGAGACAAAGGAACACTGAAATACGCTCCAGATTGAGACAAATGGACACTGAAATCCCCTCCAGGTACAGAGACAGATGTACACAGAAATCCCGGAAGAGACAGATGGACACTGAAATATCCAGGTAAAAAGACAGGTGGACACTGAAATCTCCTCCAGGTACAGAGACAGATGTACACAGAAATCCCAGAAGAGACAGATGGACACTGAAATATCCAGGTAAAAAGACAGGTGGACACTGAAATCTCCTCCAGGTACAGAGACACAGGGACACAGAAATCTGCAGATGCAGAGACAGAGGTACAGAGACAGATGGACACTGAAATCTCCTCCAGATAAAGTTTAGGTGGATATCTGTAGGCTCCACCAGGTACAAAGACAGAGGGACTCCTGTTGATTCGCTGTGTACAGAGCCAGATGGACAATTGAAACTCGTCCAGGTACAGACACTAAGAGACATCTGCATGT
This sequence comes from Clarias batrachus, assembly GCA_003987875.1. NCBI lineage: Eukaryota > Metazoa > Chordata > Actinopteri > Siluriformes > Clariidae > Clarias > Clarias batrachus. The sequence goes on along the minus strand of QMIH01000639.1, from coordinate 84,682 downwards.
CCTCTAGGTACAGCAGTGGGGAAACACCTGCAGATCCTACAGGTAAATAGGATGGAGGGATGCCAGAACCTCCTCCAGGCTGGAATTTGGTGTAAAATCATCTGGCTGGGTGGGAATCTCCTTCAGCCAAAGGGGAAGACATGCTCCACTTCACCTGGATCAAACCCCACAACCTAATTCATATGCCATTACAGTAATTAACACACTCTTCATCATAGTTGATGCAACATCTATTGTACTTAACACAGAATAACAGCTAGTGGAAATAACCCACCATCGTCTGCATTAACTCCAGGCAACGTCTTAACATCAGGCCCAACATTAACACCAGGCTCTCTATTAACCCCAGGACCCGTTTTGACATCAAGACTTAACACCAAGCATTACATTAATGCAGAGTTGCAGGGACATTAGTAGCTGCATTAATATTAGGAGCACACTCAGAGCTGCATTAACTTTAAGAGCACGGCATCACTGATCATGACTGCATTAACACTGAACTCCGCTTTAATACAGAGAGCTGCATTAACACCAGGCAATACATTAACAGCAAGAGCTGCATTAATACTATTAAGCTGAATTGGCATTAATACCAGATGCTGCAATAACGCTAAGAGCTGTGTTAACACTAAGCACTGGTTTTATACAGAGAGCTGTGTTAACCAGGAGCTGCATTGACACTGAAAGCTGCACTTACATCTGGATCTGCATTAAAACAGTGTATTGAATTAACTCTGGGAGCTGCATTAATATAAAATACTATATTATCACCAGGTAATGCATTAATAAAGTACCATTTACATTAACACCAGGCATGGAGTTTACAGCGAACACCGCACTGACACCAGGCACAGCATTAATGCCAGATACTTGGCACAGCAGCACATACCAAAACATTACCAAAGCAGCATCAATACCAAACATTGCATTAACATGCAGCACGGCATTAATATCAAACACTGCATTAGCACCAAACACTGCATTAACACCAGGCACAGCGATAATACCAAACACTGCATTAACACTCAGCACCGCATTAATACAAAACATTGCATTAATAGCAAACACTACATACAGTAAACACCGGACCCAGTATTAATACACACACTGCATTAAGACCAGGCACTGCACTAATGTCAAACACTGCATTAACACCAGACATAGTGTAAACACAAAATACAGCATTTATACCAAACTCTGTATTAACCACATGCACATCGTCAACACGAAACACTGCGTAAACACCAGACACAACGTCAATACCAAACACTGCATTAACTCCAGACACTGCATTAATACCAAACTCTACAATAACACCAGACACTGTGTTAACACTAAGCACTGCATTAACATCCAACACTCCATTAACACCAAACACTACATTACACCACTGCACTGACACCTAACACTGCATTAACACCAGACACAGCATCAACACCAGACACAACATTAATACATAACACTGCGTTAACACCAGACACAACATTAATACCTAACACTGCATTAACACCACACACAGCATCAACACCAGGCACAGCAATAACACCTAACACTGCATTAACACCAGACACAGTAATAACACCTAACACTGCATTAACACCAGACACAGTAATAACACCTAACACTGCATTAACACCAGACACA
>QMIH01000639.1:55814-80276 GCA_003987875.1 Clarias batrachus | reverse complement strand
ATATATATATATATATATTCTGGCGTAGTCTGAGGAAAAACACATTCTGAAAGACCTCAAGAAATGTTTGCTGATACACACTGCTCTGTCGTATTCATCTCATAAACTCACACATTCGCTTCCTTTACACCTGGCATGAGATAATGAACCATAACAGACAAAGATCAGCGTGACCTGTCTCGCAGCTTTAGCATGCGCCCACGATCACTTCGTATTTATTTCTAATGAGGATGTTGATCGACTATTTCAAAAAATGATGTCTTTTATTGTAGCAAATAATAAAGCACAAGGTGATGTGATCAAACTGAGTTACAGTTAGCACAGTGAAGTTGATTACGCTCTTATGAACGCAGATCTAACAGCATGTCCCTGAAGCGAGACTTATTTCTCTTTCACACTTGCAATATACGAACAAAGCAATGATACGCAATGTTCTTGCTCACTGGTTTTCCCTCAAGAAGTCCTGAACACTTACAGTTGAAAAAGAAACCTACAGCAAGCACTGGCATTGGATCCATCCATCTAGGAACCTTTGAAGTCCAACTAGTGACCGTGGAGGCCAACGGTGACCAATGTATTTATTCCCATTTTTACAACTGTGGTAGGACCTCTGGTCGATATTGACATTCACTACGGGCAATTTGGAAGCGGCAGTTGGCCTCTTTGGATTGTGGGAGGAAACCGGAGCACCTGGAGGGAACCCACCAAACACAGATAGAACATGAACATGAACACAGATCCTGAGGCAGGAATCGAACCGGACCCTGGAGGTGCAGGGACACAGTGCTAACCACTAAGCCATTGTGCCGGAAACTTGGCATCAACAACAGTATTATGTTGTTGAGTAACTTTTGGGACAGTGGGCGCTCAGTGGGTTATTGTAAAAGCACAAGCTCCAGCTGGCCGCTCCAGGGAACTCTAACCCCAACTTCCTAAACTGAGATATGAAAAGTAAGGAATTTCACTGTGCAGTTTCAATGAATACATAACACTAAAAATGCAAAACCCAAAATATTGTGTAGGTTCCCTTTGTGCAGCCAGGGCAGCTCTGCACCTTGGGTCACGACTCCACAAGTGTGCTGTGGTGTCCGGCACCTGGGCTCGTATTCACAAAGCTTCTTAGAATTCTTTCAGAGAGCTTCTATCTTAACCTAAAAAGTCCTAGCTGGGAGTCTTAGACTAAAAGTGATTTAGAAAACCTCTTAGAGCAACTCTGAGCTAGGAAAGTACAAAAACACTTATCTTGGTGAGGAGGTGTGGTCGACCCCGTTGCTAGGGATGATGCAGCAATTCATGGACTGCGATTGGTTGCTTAATAATAACCTCTGACCTCTTTAAAGGTCTTGAAATGCACTCTTTGTGAAAATAGCCTATATGATAATAGAACAGACAGTGAAATCATAATGTTTGTATATAATGAAATTGTATAATCATGACTACAGGCTACTTTATGCAAATGATCTGTTATAGGCTAAATGTTGAAAATGAAGCAACCAATTTCCACACAGTGCAGGAGTTACTATATTTAAGTTCTCACATTTATTTACCAAACTGATTTTATTACTTCATTTCAGATTGATGAGAGTAAATGGCTCATTTTTTAAACAGTTTACATGATTACAGGACAGTTTATGTAATTTGCACTTTTGGATGGTCTGTAGCCAACAATCCAAGAGAGATGGAAGGAAGTAAAACAACAAGAAAACCAAATTGGACAGAAGAGCAGTGTTTAATTTTAGCTTTACGTTCAGTGTTTGGAGAATATTTCTTCTTTCCGCCATTTTGTCCTCTGCTATAGAAACTCTTAAGCCTCTTAAAAGTCCGCCTCTCTACTCTTAACAAATTTGACCTGAGGAGCTGTTTTTAGGGCTAAGATATTTTGTGAATCACTTTTATCTTTACTAAGATTTAATCCTAAATTTAAGGAGAAATTCTAAGAAAATGCCCTAATTCTAAGATTTTTCTTAGAATTTCATCACTAGGAGCAACTTTTAGGCTTAAGAAGCTTTGCCAATACGGGCCCTGGACATTAGTGGTGGATCCATTGGGTACTGTGGATTTCGAGATAGCACCAAAGCCACCTTGATGCACAGGCTTTTCTTGACTGAAGCCCCAGGACCTATGAAGATCATGAGCCAATAAAAAGGTTTTTCTGCCCATCTCTACCCATGATATTCCTGCTTGTGGCTAATTTACAAGTGACCCACACGGGCCCCGTTGTACAGCAGCCTATCAGAAGGTAGAGGAATAGTTATGACAGGTGAAGTTTCTGTCTCGCTAGGTCAAAATGTCAGACAAGACATGTTTGAGAGGTGTGGTTATAAAAGAAAGTAGATACAAGAGAAAGAGCTTTGTGATATATATATATATATATATATATATATTTTTTTTTTAAGATTACAAACTGAGAAGTAAAGAAGAGTAAAGTTCATTAACGAGCAGCGGCAGAGCGATAAATAGTAGTGTCAACCAGAGGTGGACAGCAGGGGGACCGTTACCAGAGGTGTCTGTGTGTGTGTGTGATTTATAGGGTTTGCTGAGGCCAAAGAAGAAGCTATTACTTTGATTTGTTGTTTATATGTCGTAATTATTAGTGTTTCTGCAGACAGGATCTCTTTACAAAAAGAAACTTCAGAGTGAACTTCCACGCATCATGGTCTTTATTCTTTTGTTTATAAGTTACTGTGTGTGAGTGTATGTGTGTGTGTGGCTGTTATTAAAAGTGATTAAAATATATGAAATTTATAGTCTGCTTAGCTTTAACTAATAACCATGCAATGCCCCAGCTATCTGGGAATTCTGTTCATTAGTACAAAATGTTTGGCTTACATAACCATATTGGTTATTTAAAAAAAATGCATCCATAGAAATTTCAATTGATTGAAAAAAAAATGTTAGGGTTGAAAAATGTATAGGGTTTAATATACAACTGCTCAAAAAAATAAAGGAAACACTTAAACAACACAATGTAACTCCAAGTCAATCACACTGCTGTGCAATCAAACTGCCAACTTAGGAAGCAACAATGATTGACAATCAATTTCACATGCTGTTGTGCAAATGGAATAGACAACAGGTGGAAATGATATGCAATTAGCAAGACAAGAGGTGCTGTCCTTATTATCATAGCCGGGTAGGGGGGGATTGGCCATGGTGTGCCTTTGTCTCTTCAGCTTGAGAGTTTGAAGGAGAAGCAAGCTGCACACACTGCTCTTCTCAAAGAGGCTATCCAGCGTCTTGATGCATTTGAGCACAAGTTTGATGAGTGAAGACCGCAGGAAGAGTCAAGCCATGTGCATAGAAGAGGCAAGAGCGCGCATAACGCGGGCATTGCGGTAAGTTGAACTTTATGTTAGCTGACAATATAGTAGTAATTATAAAATCTTATCATTTTGATTCATACACATTGCATACAAGCTTACTTCTTTTTATTGTGTAAAGCTGCTTTGCGACAATGTCAATTGTTAAAAGCGCTATATAAATAAAATTGACTTGACTTGACTAGTAATTTATACCTTGCCAAGTTAGCTTAAGCACTTAGACTGACTTTAGGCTTCATGCTCAAGTACGCTTAAGTGATTTGGTCATCTGTTAATATAAATGTTGTGTTTTCTGGCTCAGAGAGGGACAGGACATTATTGTGAGACGTTAATGTGTTCAGATTTCTCACAAACATACTGTTAGCTATTACATATTTATAGTGTTAGACTCTTTTGGTGCAAAGGGGGGGGGGGGGGGGGGGGGGAGCTTACAAAACCTCTCAGTCCCAGAGGCGGTGGTTACGGGTGCACTAGGTGGGGCCTCATACCAAGGATTCTCAGTCGGAGAGAGTTCTGGTCAATCTGGATGCCTTGAAATCTGTTGTATTAGTCTCATACACGGCAGGCTGTGATGCACTGAGTGTCTTTCTATCACAGTCAGCATTGCCTTTTTTAAACAATTTGTGCTGCATTGGCGCTTCTTTGGTATCGGTCTGGACATACTGGTCTTTGGTCCCCGCAGGCATAGATGAGCCTTGGTTGCCCATGCTGGGACCATTTTACTGGTTATTCCTGTAATAATTGAATTGAATCTGGGCCTTATGCATGGCAAATGAGAAACCTACCACATGAGCCACCAATATTGCTGTTGGTGGCTGGTCAGTGTACAGGTGACAAAGGCTTAATGTAACTGTATAATTTTGATAAAATAATACTGAAACAATGTTAACTTAATGATTCCGACACAATGGTTGCGAATACAACCTCAAAACAACCAAATGCAAACATCATGGGGGTCCTTGAGCCTATCCCAGGAGGTTTAGGGCATAAGGCGGGGTACACCCTGGACAGGTGCCAATCCATCGCAGGGCACACACACTCATTCACACACTACGGCCAATTTGGGAATGCCAATCAGGCTAATCTGCATGTCTTTTAAACTGTAGGAGGAAACCCACCAAGCACAGGGAGAACATTCAAAATCCATGCACCCAGAGACGGGAATTGAGCCTGGCCGGGAATGGAACTCGGACCCTGGAGGTGCAAGGCAACAGTGCTAACCACTAAACCACCGTGCCGCCTTACAAACATCAATTTAAAGCAATTATGCCTCTTATTATGCGTCTGCACAGCGTCCATTTCACTCATCGTCTATACCGCTTTATCCTGTATTCAGGGTTGCGGGGGGCCTGGAGCCTATCCCAGGAGACTTAGGGCATGAGATGGGGTATACCCTGGACTGGTGCCAATCCATCACAGGGCACACACACTCATTCACACACTACGGCCAATTTAGCAACACCAATTATCCTAATCTGCATGTCTTTGGACTGTGGTAGGAAACTGGCATACCCGGGGGAAACCCACCAAGCACGGGGAGAACATGCAAACCACACAGAAAGTCGAGCCTGGCCGGGACTCGAACCCGGAACAACGTGCATCTGTGGTCCTTTAATTTTATCACAGAGTTCAGGAATCCTGAATAGAGACCAGGAAGTAGCTTCCAGAACTGCGTTCCATAACATGACCGCTGCCACATGAAGATGGATCAGTGAATGATATTGCTCACTATTTTGGCATGTCTCACTGGTACACTGCACTATAAGTATCTACAATAAGATGCTGTACTACGGTATTCCTACAACATCCAAGTTCATAGAACATACCTGAGATATTAATCGGACTTAAGCCTCTACATCCTTCACATGCTCATCCTGCCACTGCAGTTATTTTTGTGTTGTTATCTTCTTTAGGCTGCTTCTTGATTTTAAGTTTTAACTCTAATAAGTTATTTTGGGGCACTTGTTATTTAACAAAGCAATGCACATTTACTAGCCTCAGTAGGCGGATCCCTGGTGGCTAGGCCTGCCACGACCCAACTTCCAGTCCAGGCCAGGGATTTGAGGTATCAGCATTTCAAGGATGTTTCCCATCAAGAGATAATAATAACCATTGTTTTGAAGCTGTTTCTGCGACATTGTGTTGGGGTCATTGGTTTCAACGTCATGTCGTTTCAACAAGATTTTAGCAAAGCAATTCTAAACCTAATAAAAAGGTGTTGGTAGAAAAAATGCCAGAACCCTGCCATAATGGAACTTCATAGGATGTTCTAATAATATATAGATATATATAAAAAAAAAAACAGAGTAAAGTAACAAGGGTGAGTCAAAAATTATCCGCACTCCGGTTATATTAAAATTTCTGTCCGCTGTAGTGTCTTCTCAGCATTTTCAGTCTCCCCAGTCACTGCTGTGCAGGTGTGTATGAGTAACATCAGTTCATTTGTAACTGCTGTCCGAGCAACTGATGCTCGTTTTGTGATTTGAACAGTGTTCAGTGATTAATTGTTTGTGGTCTGAGGGTGTACCTGGTGACATTATATTTGGAAGACTTCAGTGCACAGTGTGGAGAAAGTATTTGGATATCTCCAAACCAAATTTGGAGGTGAAGGAAGGTGAAAGTTTCAGGTAAAAAGAATCCGTACTGCTGATGAGACATGGATTCTCATAAACGGCAGAGTATGGAACGGAAACATCCTTAATCGCCAACCTCGAAAAAGTTTAAAAGTTAACCATTGGGCCTCCGAGTGGCACAGTGGTAAAGCGCTCGCCCTATCATCCGGAGATCGCGAGTTCGATTCCCGGTTGATGCTGTAACCTCTCGCAGCCGGAGGTCTAGAGAGAGCTGATTAGCCGAGCCCCCTCAGAGGGGAGGGATGAGAGGTACTTAGTGCTCCCACATTAATCACGGCTCTACAGCCAATGAGGGGCATCTTTGAGCTCACGCAAGCGGAAGGAGCGGATAGCGCTGTCCTCCGAGCGTGTTACTCCGCCCCCAACGGTGCGTGAGCGAGCAGTTTCAAAAAGATGCGGTCGCCTGGCACCACGTGTTTCGAAGTGAACATGTGATAGTCTTCGACCCTCCCGACTGAGGGGTAGTAGCCTTAATGTTGGAGCCCCCTAGTGACGGGGAGCAATTGGAAGAGAATCTGGGAAAAAATCCCCCCCCCCTCCAAAAAAAAAGGCAACCCTCAGCTGGAAGATGTATGTTTTTTCTGGGATTCTCAAGGGCCAGTATTGGAACATTATCAGAATTAAGGTTCAACAATCTACAGTGAGACGCTTACTGAAGGGCTAAACTAAAACAAATTACAGTAAATACACAGGACTGCAAAGAGCAAAGAGATTATGGTGAAAAAATGATGTATTAGGTAATAATTTAATTAAAATTAATTCTACAGCTAGAATGCGGAAAAGTTTGGACTCATATTCGTAAAATCTGTGTGATTTTTTTTGTTCGCTTGGTTTTGGAAACAAATTCCTCATCACCTACAAGCCTTAAACGTTTTCTTGGAGCATCGGATGAGATTGTGAAAAACTCGGTGAGGCAGCTGAGGTTGAGGAACTGCCAAACTTTTAAAAGAGGATGAGGTTACTTTCCTAAAATTGTTATTTGATGTTAATATTTGAAAGTGAAAAACTTTTTTTTTTTTTTTGGGTAACAGCTCTGGGTTTTTGTTGTTACCACCTGTTTCTAGAGAAGACAAGAGTTCACATTTACTTATAAGCAAATAATAAAAATCCATGTTTTGTTCTGGTAGCGATGGAGGATGGTGGACACGTGTTCGTTTCTCTCCTGCGGTTTCATTTGTCAGATGTGATTCATCGTATTGTGGTCACACATTGCACCGCAGTAGCTTCTTCCCTACTGAGAGACTCCATAATCATGCTATAAATTCTCCTCATACAGCGAATCCAATCCACTGCTATTAATTGCCGTTGCTTTCAGCCAATCAGAAGACACCGTATCCATTTCTTGACCTTATAATAATGAAGAAAATTGAGATAAAAATAAATGAATGTTTAATAAGCTCTTGGTAGTGCATTTCAATTTGTTGTTGTTGCTTTATATTTCCTTCTTTTATCTTCTTCATAAGTGTGCACTTGAGCTTGATTCCCTGCTCGTGTTGTTTCCAGTGTGCACTCATTACAGAACGGAGAAAGTGCCTGTTTCCTCTCACGGCGCTGCTCAGTGTGTGCTGGTGATGCGTAGAGTGATAGAAACTCACATTAACGCCGAAACCGAGCCTCTGAATTATTAACGAGCTCCTCATAATTTATGAATCGTATAGACAAATATGGGCAATTATTGTAAACCTGTGAGAATAGAAGGGCGGCTCGTAATTACGCAGCCGCCGAGCGCCATGTGCTTTCCGTCTCTAATGGAGACAGAGAACGAGAGCATGATGGAACGGAGACATTACTGCTGGAAACACGGCCGCCTTTACTTCTGAAGGGAATTGGAGGCTTTTAATACACTGTGAAGGAGCAGAAATTATTATGGGGGGAAAAAATAATAATAATAAAACAGATAATAAAAACATTTCTCATGGCATGATAGCTGCTGAATTGAGGATTTTTGCACTAGGGTTAGCAAGATCCTTTATTATTGCTATAAAATTATTATCGTTAAGGCTCTTAAGTGTGCCGTTTCGCTTCGGATAAGAGCATTTGTAAATGTTTTGGCACTAAATACAAGCTACTTGAGGTGAAGTGAAGTGAAGCAATGTGTCTCGTTTAATAAAAAAATATACACAAGCTGCAAAAAAAAAAAAATGGATTAAATATAAAGTTAATGCATTTTTTCGAATTATTTTTAAATGGATTGTTAGTGAAGCATTGACTATTCTCGTAATCATTATAAGCTATTCTGGAAAATATTATCTTTATCACGATGATGACAAATAATAGCAATAGCATCCTTTCTGTGGATCAATAATCATTTATAAACCCTAGTTTATGCAAGTTTTGAAAATGGAAATCCCCTCGAACCCATAGCAACCCTTCGAATCACCTCACAACTTCTCACAACCTTTCAGAACCATGAAGAACCCATCACACCTTCCTAAAACACTTAACAACCCCCAGGACCCTTCATGTCACAACTCCTCACAAGCTCTCATCACAACTCCTCACAAAACCCCGTAGAACCACATACAATTCTTATACAAAAGCCCTTCACATCCTCCATAGATCTAGTCCAACCTCCAGAACCCATTATAACTGTCCAGAAACCCGTCAGAACATCCCAGAACCACTCACATTCTACAAAAAGCCCTTGCAACACTACAGAATTGCTTAAAACTCCACACAAACCCCAGAACACCCCATAGACTCCCAGAACCTCTCACAATCTCCCAGAACTCCTCATGACCCCTCAGGACACTTGAAGAACACCTCACAACCTTCCTGAACTTCTCACATTTCTCATAACTACCCAAAACACTTCAGAACCTTCAAGAATCTTTCAAAACTTCTCACAACCCTCAAAATCCCCTCACAACTCTTTAGGACTGAAATGTTTCCAGGAGTGTTTCGAGAGGAACCGCTAGACTAGTACAAGCTCATAGATGTACTCTATAAACATGCTGAGCAGAAAAGCATCTCAGGGAATCACAACACCATACTGTAGCACTTTCCTGGTCCAGAGTATTGAGATCTCATCTGTTTGCCTATTTGCTCTTCAACTGTAATAAGTCTGCAAGTCCTCAATGTTCCAGTTTTACCATGGGGGAGGTTGGTGGACAACTCATGAATACACGAATGAGGTAGCTGTTAGAGATAATTCAGCATTATGTCTACAGAAGCAATTAAATATTAAACTGATAAAAAATTCAAGAATCAGTGAAAACGGCATTTCGCTCCCCTGAAGGACCGCTGGAGACCCTCGAGCCACCAGTGATCGCCAATATAGTGTGTACCTAGTTTCATGCAAATTTGTCCTTACTTTGCTACATTAAAGAAGTACATAGATGGCACTTTTGCTCTTTTATGTGTTCATAAATGTTTTTTTTTTATACTTCATTGATTTAAAATATACATGTTATATATTAATCCCATTGTGTGTCCACTTATGCATTTTGATCAACGTGATGTTTTCATGATGCATCTGCAGTCAGTATGTTAAATTGTCCTCATTAGCCTTTGTTTTTCCTCAGAGTGTGCGTGTGTGAGTGTGTGTGTGTGTGTGTGTGGAGAAGAAAGAGCGATGAATTAAGCACCGCTGATTAAAAATGCATTGCACAGATTAATGGCGGCGCGCGTGGTTTTACACTTCACTTCCCAGACAGTTTTACTGGGAAGTGTGTGAGCGTTATTAATGTGACCGAGGTTCCTTCATACTCCACAGTGCCTCCTGAGACCAATAGCGGAACTGCAGGAATTTTGTTTACTGAACTAAATTACTTCAGTATGTGTAACCATTATACCGTAGGTATAGAAATAATGCTAGAAAATACTTTTTAAATGAAATGAATAACTATATCTTTAATAGGATCTATTTTTTTAGGCAGCACTGTGGTGTAGTGGTTAGCACTGTCACCTTGTACCTCCAGGGTCTGGGTTCAATTCCTGGCCAAGGTCGATTCCCATCTCTGTGTGCATGGAGTTTGTATGTTCTCCCCGTGGTTGGTGGGTTTCCTCCCACGATCCAAAGACATGCAGGTTAAGCTAATTGGCGTTCCCAAATTACCTGTAGTGTGCGAGAGCGTGTGTGTGCCCTGCGATGGGTTGGCACCCTGTCCGGGGTATACCCCGTCTCATGCCCTAAGTGATCAGGGATTAGGCTCCAGACTCCCCACGACCCTGAATACAGGATAAAGTGGTGTAGATAGTGAGTGAGGATCTATTTTTTCGCCAGGTTAGTCGACTAAAACGTCCAAAACTGTTGAATAGTCGCGTAATTAGTCTCATGCAAATTTCATGGCATTGTTCTGCATATTAAATCGCTCATTTTAAAGTTGGAAAAAGCTAAGAGAACTTTGTGCAGGACTGAGCTGAATCCTTAAACACACTTTTAATTATACTCTTACCAAACACACACATTCTGACCTCAGATAGTCTTACCCCACAGCAAGTGCTTTAACCTCTCCATTTTGCCACCATGTGAATTGTTTCTGTGTTTTTTTTTTTTTTCCCATCATGCCTCAAGGTGACAGACACACGACACACTCTGAGCTACAATTAAAACTCAAATGTGTTTACAAAACCCTGTTCTTCTGTGAACAATCGATATTTCTTGGCATGTGGAGGAGCCATGAGGCAAAGCATGGCATTAGCACACACACACACACACACACACACACACACACACACACACACACACACACACAGAGGTACAGAAGCCTCCAGCCAATCAGAGTGCCAGAGGTGAAACTATTCATTTTACTTTGTTCTCGTTGGCTATTTTTTCACGCCAGCTGGTGTAACGTGTGTGACATGTTCTACCCCGCAGTTTAAATGATTAAACACGTAAAGTGATGGCCAGAATCTCAGCGGGACGAATTAGTGCTCACATCAAAGTGGGGATTAGATCAAGCAGAGTTCTTCCTCTGGTTCTCCCTCAGGAAAGGAGCTTCGCCCCCGTAACGTTACAACACAATGTCGAGGTTTTTATAACTCTCTTCTTTTAACTGCAGCCCTCCCGGTTCCCCGCGGAACGCTCCAAGCTGCATACGTGATCATAGTTCTAGTTTATGGAGGATATGTGCTGCTGAGAGCTGTTTAAACTGCTGACAGCTATTTTACACCAGGCCTGATTCCCAGGCCTGGAACAGAAAAATTTTGGAATTCAGCAGGTCATGCTAAAACTCCCCATAACCCACCTGAACTAATCAAACCTCTTACAACCTTCCAAAGCCACTCATTGCCCTCCACAACCCAGAGAGCTCCTCACAACCTCTTAGAACTTTGCAGAACCCAACACAACCTCCTAGACCCCTCTCACAACCCACCAGCACCCCTCACAACTCCACACAACCCCCAGAACACCTGACAACCCACCAGAACCCCTCACAACCCTATATAACCCATCACAACCAGCCAGAACCTCCCAGAACCCCTCACAACCCTGTATAACCCATCACAATCCGCAGAACACCACAGATGCTCTTACTTCCTCCAAAAACCCATCCCTCTCAGACCACCTCTCAACCCCTCACCACCAGCCAGAACCTCCCAGAACCCCCTCACAACACACTATAAGCAAGACAAACATCCTTACCATCACGATTAGCCTGTAATAAGAATAGCTGAACAAATATTTAAGGCAGATAAAACGGAACAGACAAGCTATCAAAAGCTAGTTGATTGCTTATACAGTATATTAACTAAAATATAACCCAAGACAACCAACTAATTTAGTGAGCTGACACGTTTTTGACACGTTTCATAAATCCATCTAATATACTAGCTAGTGACGTTTTGAAAAAGAAATTCAAGCTACGTGGCTTGCTAAGACTAGCAGCTAGCTGCTGTAAGGCTAGCTAGAATGAATGTGAGCTAGCTTCCAAAAGTTTACCTCAGTGACCGGTTTGATTTTGATTTCTCAAGCTTACAAGCTACCACAGCTTTTTTTTTTTTTTTTTTTAGTAGTTGTCGTTCTGATCAGACACCATTGTGTCAAATATTGTAAGTAAACATGGTAGCAGCTAGCTGACGTGAGGAGGATGCTAATAAACTGCACTTATTTGATTGTTACTCAGTGACCCTGTGATGTATTAAGTGACATTTACGTGTCCCTTAAATCAAGATGATTTCTATGAAAAATTTGGTATAATTCCCAAATGTCTCAAACATAACATAGTAAATCTGTAACGCATTACACTGAGGCGGGATAAACGATGCCCCGCAGGGGTGCGCTTATTTATTTCCACACATTTTTCTTTTTCGTTTCCGCCTCGTGTTATTTCCTCCAGTTACGTGATCGATTGCTCTAGTCTGACGAACCAGCAGATCTCCTGCAGCAGAAGGTGAATCTCGGGGTTATCATGATTCCAGATGAGTGATGTGACATCACTTCCTGTCTGATTTATTAAAAGTCCGTGCGAGCAGGCAGATTCACATTGAGATGAAAAATAATTCCGTCTCAGGAAGTGACCCGAATACGATGGCACTTCAGTTGGAATTGTGACGAGCGTCCGGGTCAGGAGCGCACACACTGATTATTATTCAGGTAGAGATGTTTCATCTCACACAGGCACACACACACACACACACACACACACACTCACACGACAACCTGAGAAAATGATCATCTTGGACTGGGGAGATTCTCGCCTATTATTAGACCTGTGTGTGTGTGTGTGTGTGTGTGTGTGTGTGTGTGTTTGGTGTGTGTGTGTGTGTGTGTGTGTGTTGCAGAGCCAGACAGACATTATCAGGAATGAGAATTCTGTGCTCATGCATACAGGACTCATTTCACATGCGCAGTGTGTGGTGTGTTTGGAAAGAGTGTCTCGTCCATTGTTATGCTTTTCGTTTTCCGTTTACGAGCTCAGCGGGGACGCAAAACTGAATATTACACGATTTTTATTCCGAGCGGTTTTATCTGCCGACGATAAAGTCGCGGCGTGTGAAGGGGGAAAAGCACACAAGCACACTGGAGAGAGAGAGAGAGAGAGATACATAATTAATATCCGACTACAGTTAATACATAATAATTATCTCATTGCTGTTGAAGTGTGAATTCTGCTCGGTCAGGCGAAACAGCATTTCTGACAGTTGTGTAGAATAATACACTTGTTCGAACGCGCTAGCGTTTCTATAGCGATTACTCGTTCAGAATTAGCATTGATGGAAGGAGTCTCCAGCGTTAACCAGACTTCTGAAACGTTCATGACTGAAAGGTTTACACTTTACATTTCCTGTCATTTTATGTCATTTTATAAATTCAAAGAAGAAAAGAATTAAGTTAAATGTAAATTATTTAAGAAATGAATTAAAAAAAATGCAACTCATGGCAAATTGCTGTAATATATTTGGATAATTTTTCTGTAACTTCCACACAAAGTGGTTTGATTATTTCATAATAAAAAAAATAAACAAACATAAAAATATTTTGAAAAATGAAATCGGTTCAAAAATTTGTACCCCCCCCCCCCTTTTATGTATGATTCAAATATCCTATTAATTTGCAGATTTACTGTTCAATTCTTTGATTGATTCATTCTTCATTAACGATTATATTGTCAGCCCCAATCATTTCTTTCAGATTGCTGTTTTTATTCCCACCCACGTTTTATTTATAAATGAGTAAAATCCTTTCATTTGTAGATTCTGAAATTATATTTGCATATTTTATTTCTTGTCTGGGGGCACAGACTTTTGCACTGGATCTGATTTAATTAAATGGGTTAATTGGTTTGTAGCATACACAGAAAATTAAAACACAAACAAAACACACACACACGCACACACACATGATTCGCTCTCCAGACAATCAAACTTCTCTGGGGGCACAAACACACATACACACACACACACTCTCGCACACACACACACACACTTTTGTTATTATTTCGCAAAATAAAAGAACTTCATAATGAATAAATTTCACACTCATTAGTGTGAAGATTTCTGAGATTATCTTTACACACACACACACACACACTCATTAAGAGCCACTTTAGTAATCAGTAAGAGGATACACATAGACACACACACACTCAAACAAACACACTTACACACATACACGGAAAACAGAAATGATCAATTTTGTAACAAAATTATTTTGTGTGTGTGTGTGTGTGTGTGTGTGTGTGTGTGTGTGTGCGTGTGTGCGCGCGTGTTGTACCTTATTCAGCCTGCAGCTGCTCATATTTAATTCACACACATAAATAATAGTACAAACAGAAATGAAGATTTGTGATGAATAATTCGTTGTGCGAAAATAAAAACTCACCAAGTATGAACACAGACTCTAAACACGACTCGGTTCCGTTTAGGTTCTGCTCATTAGAACAGCACCACACGTTCCTCAACACACACCAATCACTCGAGCCCCTCCAACGTCTCAAGGTGCCAGAGAACATGGTTGGAATGTTGTGAGAACTTTCTGAATGGAACACTTCAGCAACGTTCTTCAGAATCTAAAATCTCTGCGGGTATAACACTGCGGTTTGGGATCATGTTGGACCATTCTAAATAATTTTGAAAAAAAAACAAAAAAACACATTAACATGCAGGAAGATGGAGCATTAACCTGGACACACACACACAACACAGAGTACTGACAGGGTAGTAACGTACCACAAATACAGTAGAGACTCAGGAAAAAAAAGAGAAAAAAATCTGAAAATTCAGTATTTTATTTATTTGTTTGTTTGTTTGTTTATTTGTTTATCTGCACATGTTTGATTATAGTTTTAGCATATATTTTCTTATTTTGCATGTTTCCTTTATTTACATGCTTTCTGATTTGGCATGACTTTTTTTTATTTCAGAATCAGCATGCACTATAGTTACAGCACTGCACTACATTTTTTTTTTTTTTTTAACTATATATTTTTTTTTTCATATGTTTTCTGTGTTTCTCAATATTTTCTGTAGTTTTTCAGATTCTGTATTTCAGGTGTTTTTCTGTTTTTCAGATTTAGCATGTATTTTTTTGATTTTGCAAGTTTTCTGATTTTTTTTTTCTTCTGCAATTACAGCCGTAGTGAAAAAAATTGCGAATGACACACTATCCATTTTCACACAGTCTGCTGCTTCAGTATTTTTAGATATTCTTGTCAGATGGTACAATGGTATACTGATGTATAATTACAAGCATTTCATAAGTGTCAAAGACTTTTATTGACAATTACATCAAGTTTATGCAAACAGTCAATATTTACAGTGTTGTTACTTCTTTTTAAAGCCTTGTGCAATTCACCTTGGCATGCTGTCAATCAACTTCTGCGCCACATCCTGTCTGATGGCAGCCCATTCTTGCATAATCAATGCTTGGAGTTTGTCAGAATTTATGAGTTTTTTTTCCTAATTTTTAATGGGATTATGGTCTGGATGGTTTCATGGCCATGGATACAACATTTTGATGATTTGTTCACTGAGTCACTTAGTTATCACTTTTGCCTTATGGCGAGGAGATCCATCATGCTGGAAAAGACATTGCTTTTCACCAAACTGTTCTTGGATGGTTGTGTAAGGTTCTTCACTACTTGAAAAAAGGGTACTTTCATATCGTGAAGAACGAAGGCAAGCATTCTTCAAACAGGAAAGGGTTCATCAATATCTATAAATAAAAGGACCAAAATTACACCAACACAATGTTTTGGGGATTTTTGTGGGTTTTCACATGCATCCTTTAGGTAGTTAAAAGTTATTGGTTATTTGAACTAAAATGACTTCCTAAGGGTTCTTTTGGTAGTATTCTCTTTTAAATGTGCAATTAAAGGGTTCTTGAACTTTTTTTTTTTTTTTTTTGTCTTTTAGCCAATTGGTCTTGGCACTAAAATATAATTGAAATATGATTCTTTAGGTATTTCAGGATTTCTTGTTCTTGGATGGCTAGTCCTGCAAGTCCTTTAGACAGTTAAAAGTTAATGGCTCTTTTCTGGGAGTTTATTTGTTGGATAATGCTTTCACCCATTTTGCCAAGATACTGACAGCGGAACCGACATTGTGCATTTGTTTTGGTGCAAAATTAATGCACTGCATGCAAATAATCATGATGTCTGCACAGCCCCAGTGTTCAGCAGACACAAATTAAATAAACATACCCGTCTCAGCTCATTAACCTGAGCTCTAAATCTTAGCTAGGTCTTTCTTGTAATAAAAGGGAGTTCTTGTGCTGTTGGTTTTCAGGGAAAAAATACTTGTTATAAAAAAATAAAAAAATAAAAAAAAAGAGTTCTACATTTGTCCTTCAAAAAAAAAAAAAAAATGATGTAAGGGAAAACCAGTCTTGTTTGTATATCCTTTGTATACTGTACATAGTAATGTGTTCTTGGCACTAAGAAAAATTGGTCTACATGGCGAAATTGAAGTGTTTTTCATTTTTATATAAATAACCAGTAAGGTTTCACTGGACACGTTGTACAGTACTATGCAAAAGTCTCGAGTCCCCCTCATTTCTTCATATATGGTTTCTAAAAAGTCAGACTTTCTTGTATTTTTAATGTAGTCTTGAGGAATAGTTCTCCAGGCTTGCTGAAGGATATAAATAAGGTGTCTCTCACTTTCAGTCCAGTCCCTGTACCTGAGCAGTTTCAGAGGAATGTGTTTTGTTTGTTAAGCCACACAGTCAAGCATAAAAAAAAAGCAAACTTAATGCATGAGCCAGTGTATAGATACAGAACAGAGTACAGAGTAGATAATAACAGATGATCGGGCCGGTGATTAGTGTACTGGTGATGCTGAATGCTCAGGAGCTGGAACAGACGAGAAGGGAAATGAGGTTGTTGCTTAAACAATGAATTTTTAAATAATAACTTTATGCATTTGCAGCCTGTTGCAGTAGAACCTTTGTGGCACTTTCTTTCATTAAATTTACATACTCTATTTTAATTGAATATGAATAATTAAGTGGTGGCTCAAGACCTTTGCACGGCTCTCTACGGGTTCACTCTAGAGTTCATAATAACCTAGTTCTGTGGTTAAGGGTTTTTAAAAAAGGGCAATGCGTGTGTACTTTGGATGATTCACTACTATGAGAGAAAATCGGTTCTTACGAAATTATTCAAAGTCAAATTTATTAAGAAAGAACATTTAACACAACACAGTTGACCAAAGTGCTGTACAATCCTAAAATAGCTGACTACATAATATTAAACATCCTATAAAAACAGACAATAATAATAATAATAATAATAATAATAATAATACATCCAAATAAAACTATATATAAATAAAATAAAAATAAAAAAACAGGGAAATAGTGTCACCTAGTACTCAAACTACATTAAAATCAGTTTATGTAGTCATGTTTTTGTGTAGTTAGTAGTTTTAGGAACTAAGAATAAATGGTTCTGTAGTTTTATTTATTTATTTATTTATTTTAGAAAAAAAATATATATATTCATTATTGTTAAGAAAAAAAAGTATATAACAGATGTTCCCCATTCAGTTACACTGGAGCTCTGGACACCAAAAGCTGTTTCGCATGTGTCCTTTTAATAGTTAAAAATACTTGTATCGTACTTTTAAAAAACGGTTCTATAGAGGTTTAGACAGTTGATGTTTCTTAACAATTTGAAGAAAAGAATTCTTAAAGCATCACCAGAACTGCTAAACATGTTATTAAAAAGGGATGAGGGGTAGTACTGTACTGTACATTAGTTCATTAGCAGTTAAGAGAAAGGCGTTCTTTAAGCGTTCTTTGAACTCAGAAACATTCTAAACTCCAAGAAAGATTCTTCAAAGCTAGTTAGGGGTAATTCAGTAGAGACAAATGGGTAACTTGGTGTTCCTTACTATTAGGGTTGTGCCATTTCTTTAAGGGTTGTTTAAATAGTTCTTGGCGCTAAAGTCAACTCGGTTTCACAGATGGCTCTTTAGACACCTTCAGACATATTCCATTACTGTAAAAGGAAAAATCCAACAAGGTCTTTTAAATAGTTAGCAGTTATTTTTGTTTGTTCCCATTAAGGGCTCGCCACAGCAGATCATCAGATCTGTACGCAGGTTTTACACAGGATACCCTTCCTGATGCAAGATTCCCATTTGTTTCTGGGCTTGGAGACCAGCACTGCATACAAGGGCTGGGAATCGAACCTCGATCTCCTGCATGACATGTAAGAAACCAACTACTGAGCAATCGATTCCCTAAATATTGGATGGTTATTTAATATTCACTATTCACTATTGTGGGCTCCAAGAAATAGTTTTCTTTATGGGTTCCTTCACTTTAAAAAAAAAAAAAAAAAGTTCCTAGGGTTCCTAACCCTAACCCTAACCCTAACCCTAGGATTTAATATCACTGTAAACCCTAATGCTCAAAGTAATTAAACACACTGAGGACTGTTAACTTTAAATAATGGCAATTAGGTCAAATTAATAGACCTTTTTGAGTATTCAGAACCTTTTGGCATTTATGAGTTATGTAAAAATGACACACTTCAAGTTAGCTGAACAAATTTGATCTTTTAAGTAATCGTAAGTACTTAAGTAACAGTAACTGTCACCTTAAAGTTCCACCAGCATAAAATCTATAGAGCACCAGTGGCTCAGTGGTACTGTACGTGTTTCGCCTGCCATGCAAAAGGCCCAGGTTCGATTCATGGGCCGGATTGTGTGCAATCATTTATTTGATTTGCAACAGACTCAAAAATTCCTAGTTCTCTTTACTTAACATTGGAAACATCATTACTTAAAAAACTTTGATGTAACTGATTACCTCAAATCTTTTGAGTTTTGCCAACTTAATCTGGGTTTACAGTGTGGAGTTCTTTCAATAGTTAGAAAACGCCTGAACTATTCTAAGAACCCCTAATGTCTATCTATTGAAAGATGTTGTTGTTGTTGTTGTTAGGCTTCCAGCTGCTCCCGTCGAGGGGTCACAACAGCGGCCCATCAATCCACACAACAACTTGGCACAGGTTTTACGCCAGATGCCCTTCCTGGCGCAACCCTCACATTTTATCCGAGCTTGGAACCGGCACTGCAACTAGTGGCTGGGTAGTACAGTACAGCACGGGGTGTGGCTCGGATCCCCAACCCAACAACCTACTGCAGAGCCTTAGCACCCTGAGCTAGCACTCCCCCATGTGTGGATTGATGGTCCGCTGTGGCAACCACTCAACGGGTGCAGCCGAAAGACTAACAACAACAACAACATCCTTAAATTTTTAGAGATTAGGGATTCTTCAGGGGTTCTTAGAATAGTTCAGGGGAGTTGACATTGAGAATAAAGGTGTTCCACGGGGCTTCTTTGGACAGGTATGGTCCCTTTGCAGTTTGTTTAACAGTTAAAGGTTCTAGACCTGATAAAAGAGGTTTCTTTGGATTTCTGACGAGGGGTTTCTCATGGCTTTTTATAGGTTGTTTTTGTGTCCGAACTGAGATCTGAAAAAAAACAAAAAAACAGCCCCTGATGGAGACTTCTACTATCAATTCATTTGCTGACTTCCTCGTGTTCTGTGCTAATTGAACACCGCAGCAGTTCGAGCCGACACTATTTATAATTGGAGTGTAACTACCAATTAAACACATTCTTTGGAAAAGTGCCAAATGTTCAAGAAATGTTGGGAATAATACACCGCGAGAGGGATGCTGATTTTCCTGTGTGTGTGTGTGTGTGTGTGAGTGTGTGAGAGAGAGATGTTATAGATGGTGTCGGGTGTAAAATCCTGCAGCTGAATAATGTCCCGCTCATTAAGTGTGAATGGGACTCGGAGGCGCAGTTATACAGAAGTGTGTGTTAATGTCACCGTGTAGCTGTGTCTGATGTTCTACGCGGTTAAACACGGCGCACATGCTCGCCTGCGAGTTCCTGTTTTTTATTTAAGAGTTAGGTTTATTCGCTGCTATGTTCCCGACAGAGTGACAATCAAGAGGAGTGCAAAGCGGTGCTACTTTTACCACTCTGATGTTGATTCCTTTCCAACAGCAGCATGTTTTTCATTCCTCTTACAACACAGCAATTTGCCAAGGACCGCATTACAAAGTTTTGTCCAGACAAATGCTTTTACTCTTTATAGTTTCTTTAAAGGTTAACCAGGTCTTAGTGTGTGTGTGTGTGTGTGTTAATGCTCGAGCTGAAATACTCTTCAGATAATGCACTTTTTTATATACCTTAAGCTCACTTGGTTTTGCTCCTCCTATGAACCCAATGTTTCTATTGCTGAGGCAACAAGGCAGGGGGAGGGGTATCTACTTATATGAGGTCACAATAGGGGGAAAAACCTTATTGGCTTGTTAAAACCCTGGCCAATACAACCATTTAAAAAGCAGTGTTTTTGTTCCTCACCTTTTTTGTCCCTCACACCCACACACATCGATTGCCCACCTGAACATGAATAGAAATAAATAAATAAATAAATAAATAAATGAATAGTTCCTTTTATGTTTCATAATGATGAGAGCATGTCATGTTACTTCATGAAAGTGTACTTCAGGCTTGGTTTTGAAGAGTCGCCGTTCCCTGTTCAAAAAAAGCACGGACTCTGGAGACTAGATGTTACTTATATAAGCAATGCCTCAAATAATATAATGAAGAAAACAGTTTCAATTTACAATGCTGAAAATACGCCGTAGACGCTCCCACTTGAATTTTCTCATGAACAAATCGTCCAGGCGAAGATTCACAACAAACCCCAAGGAGGGTAATTTAAAAATCGATGCTCGCAGAAGGTGGCTTTTCAGAAAAGATTTTGTAAGATGTATGATTTTGTACTTTGCTATGCTTCGTTTTTTTCCACAAATGCGCCATGTGTGTGTGTGTGTGTGTGTGTGTGTGTGTGTGTGTCTTGTTAAGAAATGTGTTTCGAATGTGAAATAGAAAAGTAATAATTCACAGCTCTGTTTTGGAATTTTAATGGTGCTGCAGCGTGGAGGAGGAGGGTTAGAATACATAGCTCGGCTGCGTCTGGTCCTTTAATCTGATATCCGTTTAAAATATTCTGCTTTACTATGAAACGCAGTCAAATGCTGGAAGTTGCTAATGAAGTGACGGATGCTAATTAGCTGAATTTAACTTCAGTTGTAGGAAGGGATAGCTCAGGATTAGCATGCTATAAATTTTAGCATCAAGCTTTTTGGTTTCCATGGGACATGTAAGCTGTTTAATAAAAGGGGCTATGAGAGGTAGTGCAACAGGTGTGTGTGTGTGTGTGTGTGTGTATGTGTGTGTGTGTGTGTGTGTGTGTGTGTGTGTGTAAGAGAGAGAGAGATGTGATTGTGGGGTCAGAAAGAGGTTAGCCTTCCTGTGGAGCTTCAGTGCAGTGGATCAATACAGAGTTATTTCACTTTTCCAAATGCACGCACACACACACACACACACACACACTGCACACTGCTGGTGATGATCAGGGACTTTCCCTCAGGAACACACCAGCTTCTGGGTTGCGACAAGAAAAATCATTTGCCGTGACGTTTCCGTTTCTCAACGCGGCAGATTACCGTCGCCAGATTCACGCTAAATATAATGTCATTTCATGTTCTGTGAGGTTTTCTGAATAGTTTTTCCAACACATCTGATGGTTTTTGTCTTTTATTATCTTTACAAACAATCTAAACAATATAAGGGCCAAATGCCAGCAAGGAAAATCATTAGTCTATCTCATTCATACTGTACATTAGCTAGACTAATTCTAAGGTTGCCTTCACTCAGCATTGCCTTTTAGAACGGTGACGGAACTTACTGCATCGTCTGCTTGTTTTCCCCCTCTGGAAAGCCCACAGTGATGAGTTGAACACACTTGAGCCTTATGTTTTCTCAGCAAGTCCCCATTCTGTTAAGTGGTAACTAAGATTTTAGGGTGTTAATCCATCCATCGTCCATACTGCTTATTACAGGGGGACTGGAGGTTATTCCAGGGAACTCATGGCACAAAGCAGGGTACACTCTGAATTGGGTGCAATCCATGGCACATGTCTACACACACACACACAATTGCAATAAACAATTGCATCATGCAATTTAGAAATGCCTACACAACAACACATCTTTGGACTGAAGGAGGAAACCTTTGTTAGAGGAAACGTGCCAGGGAGAGAACATGCAAACTCCTGCAACAATCTCCGGAGGGGAGATTTGAATCCCCAACCCAGGAGGTCCGTGGCAACACCACCACTACCACTAAACTCTATGCCATGTTAAGTTAGTTAAGTTAAGCCTTTATTTGTCACATATACATTACAGCATAGTGAAATTCCTTCTTCGCATGTCCCAGGTCAGAGCGCAGGGTCAGCCATGATTCAGCGCCCCTGGAGCAGACAGGGTTTAGGGCCCAACAATGGTAACCTGGCTGAGCTGGGAATCAAACCGCCAATCTTCAGATCAGTAACTCAGTGCCTTAGCCCTTAGCCCTCTGAGCCACCAATACCCATACAACAAGACCTCAACAAGTGTAAATGCCAGGCACCACTGCATTTTAGATGTATTTATCTAATCTAATTAAAAACAATAAGAAAATACTGGAAATCTCTGGATCTCTGGAAATGTTAGTAGTTTTCACAATAGGGACCTAGGGTCCTTTACATACTGTATTAATCAGTGGGAACAAAAGTGGTGCCCTGCGATGGATTGGCACCCTGTCCAGGGGGTACCCCACCTTTTGCCCTAAGCCTCCTGCGATAGGCACCAGACCCCCCGCGACCCTGAATACAGAATTAAGCGATATAGATGATGCCTGAGTCCACTTGATAATGTGGTCTCGAGCAAGGTATGGCGTACTCGGACATGGATCAAACCAATCATTCCTGAATACAGAAGTGGACTGCTGATTAGAATACGACTTTTAGAAAGCGCTGTTTATCATCAATGTCGTTTGTCTTATTCAAATTCTGTGTACTCATAGCCCATGCCAATCTCATCCTCCGACCTGCACAGCCATAGCTGATAAGGTCGGAAGGCATCCGAGAGCATTGCTCTGGACATATCAATAATATTACTGTAGGCATAATCCAAAGATTCTCGTTCGTGCTCTTGTTCTGCTCTTTGTGTTTAACGGTGGCTCACAAATCAACTCTGTGTGAATATAAGACATATTCCATTACTGTAAAAGGAAAAATCCAACAAGATCTTTTAAATAGTTAGCAGTTATTTTTGTTTGTTCCCATTAAGGGCTCGCCACAGCAGATCATCAGATCTGTACACAGGTTTTACACAGGATACCCTTCCTGATGCAAGATTCCTATTTGTTTCTGGGCTTGGAGACCAGCACTGCATACAAGGGCTGGGAATGTCTGAAGTGTACCCGAGTACAGAGAATGAAAATAATGTGAATGCTGGCCACAGTGCAAATCAATTATCCCTAATGTGAAAATGACCATAGAGTGCTTGAAGTACTGTATATGATAGCGGGAATATAAAGTCAGGGAATATACGGTACAGCCCTTGAAATGTATGTAGAGCTCCTGGAATATACTGTAGGACACCAGAAACATATGACCTTGGGAACACAGGTCCTTGAATCTATTATTGGGGGACACTCTACACAGTTCTGGCCGTAATAATTTAGGAGGTTAGGAAAATTGTAACACATATGACCCTGAGAAATATGGAATCCTGGAAATTTAGGAGTTTAATGGGAATATAATAACAAAGGAACAGAAGGATGCTCCTGGTATTCTGGGAATTTGCACCAAAGTCACAGAATTCAAGAGGATACCCTTCAACACATGACATTCACCTGAGGCTGTGCAGTGCTGTGAGTCTGCATAGTGTCTAGGACAATGCAATACCATGTAACAGAAAAGATATTGCTTTGTGCCAGGGATTTGACAATCTTGAAAATATGAGAGACCTTTGAACATGAGGATGCCTGGTAATTTGATCTGATGTTATAGAACCCTAGGAACATACAGTGTGACCCTGGAATTGTGGCACCATGGAACACTGATAGTACAGTACATGACCTTGGGGACATAAGACTTTGTGAATATATTTTGCGATCAGGGCATTGTTCTGTCTGGGTAAAGAATGAATGAAAAATAGCATCTTATAATGTTAAGGTTACAATGTGACCTTGGGAATTTATGAGCTTCGTATTATGGAAACGCTGGCTACCCAGGACTTAAAGGAATATACAGTAAGTCTCTGGCTTTATAGGAACACTTGGAACATAGGACCCTGAGAACATATAACCCTGAGAGCATTGGGCTCTGGGAATATATGGGCCTTGGGAACGTATGATTGCTTCCCTGGTAAACACATTTCTTTAAAAATTATAGCGCAGCGCTTCTTGTCACAGATTTACGATATTATTAAGAATGCTGGGCTGAAGTGCCACTAAAAGTAATGACGCTATTGGTTTACCAGCAATTTTCCCATGGTGAACGATCACTACTTGGAAGCATCCATCACATATCCATGACAGTGTCTGATCAAGGGGCGGTTTCTGATAGAGGAGCTCCTCAGGACAGGTCCAAAGTCAGGACACCAGACAGCCAGTGCGAAATAATGATTAGAATTTGCCAAAAACTGTAGAGAATTGGTGTAAAATATTTATTACCTGGCAATATTTGAGTTCCCAATATATATA
>QMIH01000639.1:30834-55541 GCA_003987875.1 Clarias batrachus | reverse complement strand
TTTCAGTTAAGCCATCTTTGAATTTTGGGAAAGCATATCCATCACTTTCACAGAGAGAGAGAGAGAGAGAGAGAGGAGAGAGAGTACATACTATTGCAAAAAGACACAGCTGGATGGAGAGAGATGGAGTGATGGCAAACGGAATCCTCCATAAAGAGAAAACTCTGTTTGCTTTTCCGTCTCTCGGTTCTTATCTGTTTCTGGTGGTCTTGAAAGCTTTTATCTTACAGACAGGGTGAAGCCGCGGTTTCCTGCATACCTCGCAAATCAGGAAATGAAGCTCACATTTCTACACATGTGAATAGGGACTTCTTACTGGAACTCACTGACATCTCCGTACAACGGGATCATCTTCCATGACCTCAGGTGTGCCATCTATTCTCAGGAAAGAGACAGACGGCGACATACAGTATTAATCACTACAGTTTAAGCCGTAATCGTGTGATGACTTTATACAGTGAATAATTCAGAGACACTTGTGCCTCACAGGAGAAAGTGTGCGCCGGAGCAATACTTTGGAATTGAGTTTCTAAAAAAAAAAAAAAAAAAAAATGTAGGTTTTCTCATTCAAGGAAAAGACTAATTATCTCATGTCTATCCCCAGGCTCGGTTGAGCAGCACTTGGTTATTACACTTCTTCTGAAGTCCCAAGCTGACACCTTTTAGTCACACCATTATAGCTTGCCTTTTTAGATACAATAACGCTTTGCTTTCATCCCTTTACATCTTCATTTTAATTTAGCAGATAAAGTGCCATCAAGGGTGGACAAATCAGAACTTTATTAGCAATTAATGGTGCAATTCATAGTGCCTCTTGAGGTTATGCACCCCTCGGCACATTTCGGTTCCTCAGTACTAGACTCTTGTCTAATATTTGTCTGGCCATGTGGAAGATGTCTGACTGCATACATTTATTTGGGGTTTACTCTCGAGTCTCTGGCTGCTGTTGTGCTTGCTCAGCCCACCTCCTGATAGCAAGATTGAGCCACAGCTGAGAGCGATTCGGAAGCCATTCGGCTCGCAGGAACACAACAAACAATGCACAAATTATTCCCAAATGTGGTGCAAGCGATGAAATGGAAGTTACGTATACAGTATCTCAAGATCTGCCATCAGAACCTCGGATTCATTTAGTTGAACGTTATGATTACAGATTGCTTAAATTCTGTATCTAGTGATGTAGCTTATGCAGTCATCTCACACTAGTAAGCCAATGAAAGAGAAATTGGTGCAACTTGCAGCAATAAGGCTGTAATAAGGCTAAAATACCGAATGCCAGCCAAGATATAGATGCATCAGGATGCTGTGGGATATCGCCTGCATCCGGAAAGCATTCACAGCGCTTCACTTCTTTCCTTTTTTATTTCACATTTTGTTATGTTACAACTTGATTAAATTCATTATTTCCCACTTAATTCTACAAACAATGCCCCGTAATGAAAACATGAAAGACGTTTGTTTGAAATCTTTGCAAATTTATTTAAAATCATTTAACCAATAAATAAATTACAAGTATTCACAGCTTTTGCCAGGACACTTAAAAATTGAGCTCAGGTGCATCCTGTTTCCAATCATCCTTGATTGTTTCTACAACGTGATTGGAGTCCAGTTGATTCTTTCAAAAGAAGCACACCTGTCTATATACTGTAAGGTCCCACAGTTATCAGGGCATGTCAGAGCACAAACCAAGCCATGACGTCTGAGGGATTGGCTGTAGACCATTGAGACAGGATTGTATTGAGGCACAGATCTGGGGAAGGGGAAGGGAAAATGTCTGCAGCATTGGAGTTCCCAATGAGCACAGTGGCCTCAATCATCTGAAAATGGAAGAAGTTTGGAACCACCAGGACTCTTGCTTGACTCTGCAAGAGTGCCAGTTTATGGCTGCCTACTTTCAAGTTTTCCTTCTCAGTAGCTAGGATGACACTGCTAGTGACCAAAAATGTCTGTGTTCATAAGATACAGTAGATCATCATGAGATAGACCATTTCCCCAAACTGTGCAATTCATCAGTCAAACCAGATTCCGTTTCTATAACTTGACCCCATTATAACAACCAGGGAGGAAGTTTATGATCAGGGCACCAGGAACTCTGGAAATTGTCTCCAAATTGGAGATTTGATGATTTTGTCCAGCCAGCAAGCCATAGTACTGTACATGTATCTGTCATGGATTTCTTATAGGAATTCATAGAGGGACTGCTATGTGACGACTGGCCTGGTTGAACCCCCTCAGAGATAACTCTTAATCTAAAGTTTTTTTGTTGTTGTTGTTGTTTTTCTGGAGTTACAGTAGTCTCTTTGGGACATTTCACCTGAAAATGTTTTAACCTTTTTACTGCCTTCACTGGATGCAGGAGCTGTTTTTAGGCCACCACTGGACTTGTAGGGTCTTCCAGTACCTGGTTGACCAGAATGAGGTTAATCTCTCAGGAAGATTGTGATGAGTCCAATAACTTGGCCTCCAGTTATTGGACTCATCACAACTTGGACCCCAGTTATTGGACTCATCACAACTTGGACTCCAGTTATTGGACTCATCACAATCTTCCTGAGAGATTAACCTCATTCTGGTCAACCAGGTACGGGAAGACCCTACAAGTCCAATGGTAGCACCTGAGCTCAATTTTTAGGCGTCCTGTTACCAATATGGATACAACATTTACACCACAAATACCATGGCCATCTTCTAGGGCCCCTTAAGTATCTGAATGATGGAGCTGTTCTGGGACAAATAGAATGTAAAAAATATATATATTTTTTTAATCTAAAAGTGAAAACAAAACAAACATCACAAGTCAAAGCCTCTACACTGACCCCAAACAAGCAGGTTTCGTTCTAAAGAATGTTGAGTCATATTAACCTAGTTGTTTATAAAGTACACACCAAGAAAAAAAAAAAAACTTTGGACTTCATATATTTTGTGTTTATTCAAGGCTGTAAGTAAGAATTTTTGCATGTTGAAGAATATGAGGCTCATGTAAAACTTCAGTGGTTTCAATCATATCAGGTAAGTGTTTGTGAAAAGATTCAGGCTCTGCATTCCTCTCTCTATAACCTGAGGGGGAAAAAAAACAGTTTTATTACTGTCATTGTGGATCATAAATATCAATATCCTGTTATATTTGCTGTGGCAGCAGCAATAGTGAAGCAGGAAATTAGGGTTCTTAAAAAAAAAAGCGATACATGTATTGGTTTTAGTTAGAGAAAAGAAACTGTAAGAAAGCTGTTAAGCAGTGAAACCTGCTTAAAGACTTTATTTCTTTCTTTAAAAAGTGAAATTAGATATTCAGTGAATGCTCATATATTATAAAAGCTACCGAGCCCCATAAGGGATATAGAAGGGAAGAAAGTATGAAAGAAACATAACAGAGAGAAAAAAAAATATATTGAAATGAGACCGTACTTTTGTATAGGGATCATTTCTGTTTGTTTCTTTGCAAAGTAAATTGAAAAATAATTAAAACAAAAATTGATTGCAAAACTGTTAGCAAGCCTCTGTGTAAGGTCAAGAGATTTTACAGTACCTTCCTAGTTATGATTGGTAAGGAACCTAGATCACAAAGGCGTCAAATAGTTATGGTTTTAGCTCCAGATTTAATTATTAAATCTCAGTGTCAGATACCGAACTAAACCATATTAATGCACTTGTATTTATAAAATCCCCAACACGTTGAATAAATGAATACCTTTGTGGACTTGAAAACTTTGTACTGAATAAACAAATATATTCAGGTTGAGATGCAATAATTTGATTTTATAAAAACATAAAATAAAGAAAAAGGCAAAGGAGGTAGATTTTGGTAGGTCAAAATTACGTTAACAGAATGTTTCAGTATTTTGAAAATTGCTGTATATTCAAAATATGATGTTGAAATTAACATTATTCCACTCTTGCTGGCGGAACAGAATTAGACAAGTGCCACTCAGCATCTCATGCTTTCATTTTTTCAACATTACAGCATTGTTTATCATATTTTCATTTATTTATTTTACATCGCTGCGACTTTAATTAGCCCCAACCCAAAACCAACGGACTGATGACCTCACACTGCACTGCACCAATTCCAAGTAATGCTAGCTTATACTGTAGGTTACTTTAAATGGTCCTTTATATATAATACCTTTATCCTTAATAGGCTTAATATTAGTGTAGCCCAGACTTGTGCTTCTGATAAATTAACTGATAATTTAATCAGTTTAATTCTGATAATTTAAAGGTACTTTTTAGTTAACGGTTTAATCTAACAATGTTTTTTGAGCTTCCTAGTGGGCTAACTGCAACTTTGATGTAAACATCTTACTAGATTGGTTTTGGCAACTATAACATTGGATACCTTACTGTAGCTTATTACACAGTTAGGAGTTAATGTTACACGTATGGTCAATGTCACAATTCTTTCCTTTGAAAAAGATGCTAAAGCTTCACTAATACTATTAAAATTGCTTTTACAAAGGCCTTCTGACTGTAATCTCTAATCAACAATGTTGATGTTGTCATTGATCTTGAAAATGCGCCATGTGATTTCAAAAAACTGCACTACCCAAGAAATAAAATCATTATGCCATTTTTGTGCTTCTTACCAGATCTTTTGTAATCCAGATAGTTAGACGTGTGTATGTGCCTTCTGGAAATGCCTTCCGAATTTGGCTGTGTTGTCTGGAAGATTTAGACACATTCAGCATGTATTGATTTTTAGGGTAACAGTGGGTTATTTCTGTGACTGGAATATAACATTAAGCACATGCCGAGGCTAGATTTCCAGGAGCTACAGTAGGTAAGCAAACTTCTTTAACCATAATTATCTTTCTTTCTTTTTTTTTTTTTTTCTCTGTTGCTGCCATGACTTTTTCTCAGGTACAGTGAGTGTTGCCTAGCAATGCCCCAGGGCGACCCCACCACGCACTTAGGTTACGAAAGTTTGAGAGAAACACAAAAGTACTTAACAACTGAGGAATAGTAGCGCTTCAATACTTTGTAAGACATATTAATGATAATTGCTGCTTTAGTTTAGGCTTCAGAGTTGCACTACTGCTTATCCATGGATGTTATATCGGTTAACTTGAAAACCATGTTGAGCAGATGACGTTAATTTAAGCAGCTATGGTTGACATCAAATTGAATGGTTGACATCATCTTCAGCCCTTTTTTTTATGGTATATGGCCGTATCCAAACGACTTTTAATGAGATATTTGTATCACATTATATATAAGAGTATTTGAGGGTTAAGGGCCCAGCTGTGGTAGCTCAGCGGTGTTGGGGTTTGAACCTGTGAGCCATAGCCCAATACCTTAACCACTGGGCTACCTCAGCCCTTCATGCATTCAGACATCCAACGAGAAATCTAGTTTTAGAGCGATCATGGTGAGAAAGTGGCCATTGTTTAACCTAGAAAAGATTTTACTCCTGCCAAATAGAGAACATATTGTTGCTGAACTTGTAGGACTTGATTATTCCTCGATCCAGGAGAGCACCCCGTCTTTGGAGAGTCCCCAGGAGTAAGTCGATGAGGACCAGGAGAAAATAAGTCTAGGAAAATAATTGACATCTGATACCTCAGGAGCCTTTTGCTGAGGAGGAAGAGAATGTTGGGGAGTTTAAAGAGAGAGAGAGCCCTATGAGAGCTGAGGAGTTCCAGGATTACGCCCAATTGTCTCACCAAAATCACTCTCTGAGATTCCTCGCCGGACTCCTGTACTGCATGTCTGGACATTTTAGTCTAGTTTTAGTCAAAGGTATATCATCTTATCATTTTTAAATGGTAAAAACTTCGTTGTTTGTAGTTTACTTTTTGTTTTTCACCTTTTAGGCTTTTTCATACAGTATGTTTTGTTGCCAATGTAAGTTTAACTTCGCTCATGTAAGCATATTACTGAAGCATTACCGCCTGAAGCACTTCCACCATTCAGCAAGAAGGACATTACATTTCATATACAGTACATTGACTGTGTGCACACCTTCAAGACTCCATTTAAAGCTCATAGGAGTCGAAAAAAAAAAACCATACTGGACATTCCCTGGAAGTCTTGTCACCTGTCTATGGAAATGTTTGGGACATCTCTAATGCCAGACATCTCACAGTGAGACCGATTAAAGAAGATTTGGATGCTTTAGTAAAAGAAAAAGCTTGCTTTCTTGTTACTGTGTATGCAGACAGTTTTGCATGTTTCCAGAAGTGCAATTTAAGATAAAGTAGAGTTGGACGTCTTAATGTCTTAATGTTGAGACCTTCTCAGATTCTCACATATAAAAGAGAGGCAATGCATAATGCAGATCCATTTTTAAAGCATTTGGCAGGGACACCTAGCTACACATCGTAAAAGAACATCATATTTTAACACCAGCTGTTCTGTAACCAAATCTGTTGAGTATGTATTTTCTAGGAATAATACAAGGTGTTTTATGTGTGATCCTTTCCCAGAACAGTAACAAGCTTTAATAAGTGGATCAGGTTTAAAAAAAAAAAAAAAAAAAACTTTCCTTCTTCAGTTTGGTAATATAACTTGGATTTACCGGATGGCTGTCCTTTTGAGTGGCGATCTCAGTAGTGTTACACTTGTATCTGAAATGTTAATTTTTTGTGCCTTAAAAAAAAACAGTTCATCTTTTTAGAAATAATTAAAATTTTTGTTATATAAAAGTATCAGTAAAAGATTGGGACAGGAGTGGAGGATGCTTTGAGTGCCTTGGTTTGTAGGGTGGGGCCTCTGTGCATCCTAACTGTTTGTCTGGTGCATCCCATGGGAGCTCACAAGGACTGGCATCTGGGGAGTTTGGAAGCCAGGTCATCAGTATTGGACTTTTTTTTGCCTCCTGGGCATCACACATGGTGCACTGGATGTTCTGGTGCATTTCAATTGTGGCAGCCGTTTACTTTTATGCCAACTTGTGCTGCATTTGCTGTTATGTAAGATCAGACTGGACATCTGGACTTTGTTTCCCATGAGCATGGGTGAGCCATGTGTGCCATAGTTGATGCAGTAGCAGTAGATCAGTGCTATTTAATTCACCTGGCAGTGGTGTGCATGTTATAGTTGGTTGGTGTATACAGTATTCTGTGGTTTTGGGCAAGTCACTGTTTCGATTTTAACCAGTTTTGAATGACTAAAGAGCAGAGTATTTTTTTTAGAAGTAAAGTAACTTGTTTTATATACAAGGTGCCTTCATATGGACTAACAACAGCAATAAGCTGAGTTAAGTAATTGTTCTGACTAACAGAAATGCTTGAGTAATCAGCACGCCAGAGGGGACAATGGGAAGAAAAAAAATACTCTCAGACAGGACATCAAGCAGAAACCTTGAGAGGAACCAGACACAAAAGGAAGCACATTCCACTAGCTCGCTGATACCAGACAGTACGTCCATAAATAAATTTGTTCTATAATTGTGTCTTCTGAGGACAAAAGTGCAATTGTAGGTTTAGGTTTATACAGTATAAGTCCATTTCCAGCTGTTCACTGACATTAAACTATTCAACCAGTTTCTTCCATAAGCTAATACAGTATGCATTGACACGTTCAGTACTATACTGTATGTGCCAATGCTATTTAAGCAATCTTTATGGTTATCACATACACCCTTCCTCAGTTATCATATGAATATTTAACCAGACCATATGGGGACATGCTCAGCAGCAGCCAGTGGGCTCCATGTGATGAGAACTCCAGACGTGGGGCACCGGGATGCATTAGACAGGTCCAAAGGGCAGAAGGTTTTAGGATCACTGATAACTCAGGCGTGCCACGTGCAGCTTGACAGAAAGAGAGAGAGAGAGAGAGAGAGAGAGAGAGAGAGAGAGATAGGTGTACTCACTGTCATGTAATGGATAAGGTCGGTGTATATTTTGCCCTGTGGCAAGCAGGGGATATGACAGCTTAACTTAAAAAGAGAGCCAGAAGGGATCACAGACATGTGGGCTCCCTAGGAAGTAAAGGAACCATCAACAATCCTGAGTGATCAGTGTTGGCGAGGAAGACAACATCTAAACATACCAGTTCCCTATAATACTCTACATCTATCAGTCCCCTTTACCTAATACATTTCCATTCAGAAACCTTGACAAAATAAATAATTTTTCAGCCTAAACTTGAACACCGAGTGTGTAAATCACGAACATAAATGGGAAGGCTGTTCCATAAAAATAAAAAATAAAAAAAAAGCTCTGTCAGCTGCTGTGGGTTTCATTACACAAGGCACCAAAAAATAAACTGAACCTCGGTTAAAAGAACTCTCTCTCTCTCTCGTCTATTATTAATTAGAAGCCAAGAAGGCATGAAGGCAGAACTTACGTAAATCATGCATGTAAGTGCATTGTAAACAACCCATAAGTATAGTGTATATGGTCACTTGAGGGTTTTGTCTGGTCTCGAATACATATTTCAAATGCATTTCAAACACAAGGACTATTTCGACATACACAATAGAAGTGTAGAACTTGATTTAGGCATGTCAGAACAAACTGTTTACTTTGTGAAATAGTGAAGTTTTGTATTTTTGGAGGGAGTCTCCAGTGTCAGCGCTTTTAGCTGTACGGTTTTAAATCAAGTAAAAAATCTGGTCTACATAATTTTGCCAAAAGTTTCTGCTCCTCTGCTGTCACATGCATATCAATGTCTGGACTGTCAAAGTCCTTCCACACCAAACTCACTCATCCATAGACCCTCTATAGACCCTACAGTACTTTGTGCGCAGTCATGTTGGAACTGGTGTGAGGTTGTTTTTCAATCCTTGGACTCGGCCCCTTACTACCGGTGAGGGGAACTCTTAATGCCTCAGCATGCCAAGACATTTTGGACAATTCCATGCTTCCCCTTCCTGTTCCAACATGAGCGCGCACCAGTGCACAAAGCAAGGTCCATAAAGACATGGATGAGGGAGTTAGATGTGGAAGAACTTGACCTCAACCCGATGGATGGATGGATTAGAGTGGAGACTGCGGACCAGGCCTTCTTATCCTTATTAACTTCAGTGTCTGAACTCACAAATGGATCTCTAGAAGAATGGTCAAAAATCCCAATAAAAAAAAAAAAAACACCCTAATTGTTGTGGAAAGCCTTCCCTGAAGAGTCGAAGCTGCCATAGCTGCAATGGATGGGACAACATCATATGGATTAAGAATTCAAGTTCATATACTGTACATGTTGAAGGCAGGCAGGCAGAATACTTTTGCCGATATAGTGTATGTTCCTAGCTGCTATAGAATAAGTGATAGCAAGAACTAATGTTTTGGGGGCATTTTATCCACCTTACTAAGTTGTGAAAAAACAGCTGGTCATGTTTGGGGGGAAAAATAGAAAGCTCACAGCTCTGGTGTATCTGGTGTATGGCGTATTCCTTATGTCAGCTTGTCCTGATTCAAATGTTAGCATGGAATGCGTCGTGTTTAACACCAGGTTTAAGCAAACATTTATCTTCTCTTCAAGCCCAAAAGCTCATAGTGATTGTTCTACACAACATTTTCGATCACTTTCTAACACTGGCACCTAATTAATTTTTAACAGGCACCGATAACGGCGCACTCACGTACACCTCTTTGATGTAAACTACAAGATAAAAAGTGTGATTTTGTTATTATATGTGAAAGTCGATGACAGCAGCATGGGAGCGTTTTTACTTTGGGCCATCATCTGTGCGTCTTTGCATCTTTTATTCATGCTTTATTCGAACTGTTCACAGGCACTGAAGCAGAAGCTGAGTTGAGAGTGTGAAAAGAGAATTTGTAACTGCTGACCGCATGCTGCGTCTCCTCACTTGACACATAAATAAGGCAACTGCCTTTAATTAGCTGCAACCAGTCTGCAGGTTTCTGAACGCCCGAGAAGAAAA
Source organism: Clarias batrachus (assembly GCA_003987875.1). Classification (NCBI taxonomy): domain Eukaryota; kingdom Metazoa; phylum Chordata; class Actinopteri; order Siluriformes; family Clariidae; genus Clarias; species Clarias batrachus. The sequence goes on along the minus strand of QMIH01000639.1, from coordinate 45,715 downwards.
GGTCTTTCAGAAATATCTTGTCTACAGGTTGGCTCAAAGTCAGAGTAATATATTTTTTATTAATTTATTTTTTTTTAAATTCATTACAAAAGTATATCATGGAAGGTTCACTGCAGGGCAGAACTAATGTTTTTTTTTTTAATCCTTTTTTTTTTTTTTTTAAAGGAATAAAATGAACATTTAATTGTGTGACACGACTCCGGCGAGATACGTGAGAGTGACATAAAGTGTGATGCCACTTCCTTCTAAATAAGGTGTTATTTCATTGCCTTGGAAAGAAAATGAGTAAGCAATAAAAACACTCCATGTGAAGTAGAGTTATTGCTAGCGGTTATATTACTATAATGTACAATTAATGCCTTTAATACTGTAAATGAATGAATGAATAAATACAGATTGACTATAAACTTATAACGGTTCCTTTGCGTGCTTGTTGGGTTTCCCCCTGGTACTCTTGTTACCTTCCACAATCCAGAAGACAGGTTAGGCTTTGGCGTTCCCAAATCGAACATAATGTGTGGATGAATGTGTGCGCCCTGCAATGGACTGGTCCCCTCCCTCAGTGTAGCCAGCCTTGTGCCCAAAATCTCCTGGGAGATGTTCCAGGCCCCTCCATGACCCTGTATCTGGATAAGCAGTATAGAAAATGACAGCAAAAATTGGATGAAAAAAAAAAATCTAAAAATATTCAGACTGATGAAGGAATGAAGACCCATAAAGAGACTGATTTCTTCTTAGCCCAGATCAGTCTAACCCCTAGATTCAGTTTGCTAGGGGGCATAACGATTGGACTCTGGAGTGATGGACAAAGGTTATATGGTTTTGTGAGTCCAGATTGATCCTATACCAGAGTGATGGGCGTGTCAGGGTAAGCAGGAAAACACATGAAGCGATGCACCCATCATGCATAGTGTCCACTGTACAAGCCTCTGGAGACAGTATTATGATCTGGGGTTGCTTCAGTCGCTCAGGTCGAGACTCGGCAACGTTATGCGGCAATAAAATAAAAAAGTCAGCTGACCACCTGAATGTACTGAATCACCAGCACATCACATCTATGGAGTTCTTCTTCTCTGATGGCACAGACATATTCCAGAGAGTGGTTCTGGGAGCATGAGGAATCATTTTCACACCACATTGTATAATCAAATCTAAAGACAGTCAAATGAAATCTGAGTGTGCAACTTTTGTTGTTGTTGTTGTAATTTTCTCACTCACTCACTCATCATCTATACTACTTAATCCTGTATTCAGGCCTGGAGTCTATCCCAGGAGACTTAGGGCACAAGGTGGGGTACACCCTGGACAGGGTGCCAATCCATCTCAGGGAACACACACATACACTCACTCATTCACACACTACGGCCAATTTGGGAACGCCAATTAACCTAACCTACATGTCTTTGGACTGTGGGAGGAAACCCACCAAGCACGGGGAGAGAACATGCACACAGAGACGGGAATCGAACCCGGACCCTGGAGGTGCAAGGCGACAGCGCTAACCGCTACACCGCTGTGCCGCCTTTGTGATTTTCTGTTATACAAAAACAACACCTACCTTTCAAAGAAACAGAACGGCAAATTCAACCGCATTGAGTAGAAAAACATTCTTCTATTAAATTGAAATGTTATGTGAGAAGTGAAGTCGCTGCTGGTTTTGGAGAGGATAATAAAATGCAAATGCTAAACGCGCATGAGGTCACAGGGGGAGAGACTTTTTGCAGGTTTTCTGATACGCAGATATATCATTCACATAAAGACGCGCGTCACACGTGGTCTGTTTTCCTGAGGCCACTGAGGGCACTTTAATCAAACCGAGAGATGTGTGGGTATTCAGAGGATCACTGAAAGTGGCAATGAATCCAGTCATGACTGTTAAGTGGCTTCCTGTATCTGGTCAGGCTGAACAATCAAGTGGCCTTGAACACCTGATGATATTTTTTGAATTCCTGTTTTTTTTTTTTTTTTTTTTTTCTTCAGTAACTTTAAAGTCATCTGACACAAACACAAATGCAGACTCTAATACTGGTATAAGCATGTTTTTTTTAAAAAAATTTTTATATATAATAAGTACGAGCGTTAAAGAAACGTTGTAATGTAAATGAGTGATGGTTTTAATCGCCTAACACAAATCATCTCACAGAACATCACTGTAACACTTCTGCCTTTTCACGAATGGAATTAGCGTCTCAGCTTGTTTGCTGCAAGGTATAAGTAACAGAGGTAATAACAGCTCTGACACCAATGCCGTACCAAGATGTGAAAAAAAAAAAAAACTAAATACATACTTTTTTTTTTTTTTTTAGACATTTAGCATTTTTATTGTTTAAATTAGCATAAATATAATTGGCGTAAATAGAAAAGAAGTAAAATGCCAAACATTTTACAGTACATAAGCAAGTTTACCCAAACAAGGATACTTTAAATGTTTTGCGATACAATTAAAATAATTATGTCTTTTAATTGATTTTATATGGAGTGTAACAAAAATTAAAAACAATAATTTTATGAGTTAAGTCAAAATTCAGCCTTAATTAAAAAAAAGCTAATCTTACGCAGGAAAAATCTTTCTTTGCTGATAAATGATGTTTGAGATAAGACCAACACTTCACTTTTCACCTAGTTTATTTTAAAAGTTTTCTTTTTCTAAAGCAAACTCTCTCTCCCTCTCCCTCACTCTTTCTCTACACGGCTTATCCTGAACAGGGTCACTGGAGTTTATGGCAGGGGATACGGCGCACTAGGTGAGGTGCACCCTGGGCATCACAGGGCACGCAAGTATTCCCACATTCACACACTAAGGCCAATTTAGAAAATGATGAGTAGCCTAACCTGCATGTCTATAGGAGGGGGGGGGCTGGAATACCTGGAAGAAACTCCATAATCAAACCCAGGCAGTGTGAAGCTACAGAGCTAACCACTTCACCACCGTGCCACTGCAACCTATCTGTTTATTTAAGAATAAAAGGAACTTATCATTTCCATTCAAAACTCCTATTCTAATGTTATTTATTTATTTATTTATTTATTTATTTTATTGTGTCCTTTTATGCTTTCATTTCCACCCAGCTGAGTGTTTATCTATCCATCTGGGAGAATGTCCATTTGTCTGTGCATCTGTTTAATATTCTCTTCAGCACTTTAGCAGTTAGGACGTTTATAGGATTTAAATGGAATTATCAGGTCAAATGTCTGAAATAGTTTTTCTCTAATTGCTTCATCTCTCTTTGAAGCATCTTACACAGTATATGAGTCTAGCGTTGCTGGCGTGAGAGGCGTCCCTGAGTACTTTTAGTTTCAAATGCCTTTAAACAAAACAATCAATCAAAAAAAAAAAAAAAAGAACCATTACATTATTTAACTGAAATTATTTAACTATTTTAATTTTCTCCTTTTTTTTTTACCTGAATTGCCCCGTTTTGCTTTTTCCCTGTATTAACTGTTCATTATTTCTTTTAACTGCACTGTAAACCCTAATGCTCAAAGTAATTCAACACATTGAGTACTGTTAACTTAAATAATAACAATTAGTTCAAATTAATAGACCTTGGTGAGAATTTTAGAATTTTTTTGGTGTTTGAGTTTGTAGAAATGACGCTTTTCAAGTTAACCGAACAAATTTGATAGTTTATGTAATCGTAAGTACTTAAATAACAATAACTTAAGTAAAACTTCCACCAATGTAAAATCTGTAGTATTTCGCCTGCCACATGCTGGATTTTTTTTTAGTTTTGCCAACTTTTGATTAAGTTGGCAAAACTCAAAATATTTGAGGTAATCAGTTACATCAAATTTTTTAAGTAATGATGTTTCCAATTTTAAGTAAACAGAACGATCAATTTTTGATTTTGTTGAACTTGTGCAAATCAAAACATTTTTTTGCAAACCATCCAGCCCGGGAATCGAACCAACCACAAGTATAGATTTTACATTGGTGGAAGTTTTACTTAAGTTATTGTTACTTTAGTCCTTACAATTACATAAAATATCAAATTTGTTCAGCTAACTTGAAAAGTGTCGTTTCTACAAACTCATAAATGCCAAAAAGTTCTGAATACTCAAAAAGGTCTATTAATTTGACCTAATTGCAATTATTTAAGTTAATAGTACTCAATGTGTTTAATTACTTTGAGCATTAGGGTTTACAGTGTAGCAGTTGGATTTATCTAAAGTTTCTTAATGTATGATTACAGCTAAGTAAAATAAAGTAAGCCTATTATCAGACAAACTCATTTTAAATGTAAATTTCCTGTTAAGCTAATTTAAGTTAGTGCAAATAATTTTGCTTCTTTCAAGAAATAGATAGATGTTTTTTTTTTTTTTTGCCAGCTAGCTATTCTTTTATTTCCTGGCAAGAAAAACAGGTCTGTGTTCTCCAGTTTCCTCCACAGTCCAAACACTGAGGCTAATTGCTCTTCTCTAAGTGACACATTGCACACATTTCCTTTATGAATCTTTTCTTTAAAGGCAGCAGCTCAGCTAAACATCAGTGCTGAAATAGACCGAAGGTAAACTTTCTGCCCGTGTGCTGTTTAATAGAGGTGACTCTGGCTCTGAGGTGTTCGCCCTTGAACTGTTTGATGAACATGCATGAGAGAAAGAAAGAAAACATGTTTTCCTTTTCACCTCCAGGGGCAAAAAAGCCTGTTACAAAAAAAAAACAAGCAAAAAAAAAAAAAAAAAAAACCCCTATAAATTCTATTATAATTCTAAATGTTTACTTCTATTTTATGTTTGTAGCTTCTGTAAATATTGTTAATTTCCAGGCTAAATTAGCATTATTCGTTCCGGAAGCAGGCTTGTATATCAGACTTCTTTAACATGGAAGCTCTCTCTCTCTTTATTTTGTTATTTTAGCATGACTTTCCCAAAGTGTTTTTTTAGATAAAGCAGTAAATTCACAACAAATGCCAAAAATCTTCTCTGTATCACTCCACTCAGACACTCAGCCTCTCTACTCCCCCAATCTCATCTCTTGCTACTGTACAAAAAAAAGAAGAAAAAAAGAAAGAAAGAAAAAAAAAAAACGGTTCAGAAGTAAGTGATTTAAGTACCCAGTGCTTGCTTCAGCATGAAAAATCGTCTCGGGCTGAACCTATTAGCATCTCTAATAGCCCCTGATATTGTGGTGCGCGCCGAGAGAGGATGCGATGAGGTGGCCTTAGATGATTATGATTATAACCTGACAGAAAGGATGTGAGGAGGCGGTGGAACCGTTTCCACTCTGTCATGTTTTGCAGCTACGCTTCTTAATGCTCCTGCCGAAGAAAAATGTTTTGAACTATGAGCTTTGAAAAAGGGAGCACGGGGTGAGAACTAGAGTTGTTGCAGAGATCTAAGACTCCTGCTAGGATTTGCGCTAGCTTCACGGTCTCATTAGAGAAGCAAGATATGGGGTCTGTGAGTTGTCAAGAGCTGCTGTGGTTTCTCACCCGTTCTCACCTGGATACACACGTTTTTGGATAACTGAGAATCAGCGAAATTTTCAGTTTTGAATTAACACCCTACAGTGTTTATACAGGTCCAGTTGGAATAATAAAGTCTTACAATGTTAAATCAGCGATGGAGATTTTACTGTTTATGAAGCTGCAGTGTGCTTCAGTGATAAACCTCATATGCAGTGTAGTGTCTAATCGAGGCCGGTCTTTAGGGGTTTAGTGCACAAGGTTGGATTTAGCCATGGATTTAATATCTAGAACCCAATTTTTTGGGGGTAAATTTGACGAAATTTAATCTCACCTATCCTAATGAGGATTGTTTCCTTTTTCAGTCTGGTTCCTCTCAAGGTTTCTTCCTCATGTCATCTCAGGGAGGGTTTTTATTCCCACCATCGACTCTGGTTTGCTCACTGGGGACAAAATGATAAAACTAATAATTTTCTACATTTTCTACAATTTATATTCAGATTTTTTCCCCTGTAAACCTCCTCTGTGACAATGTCCAATTTGGCCTTGAACCTCCAGGATCCGGGTTCAATTCCCACCTTGTTCTCCCCGTGCTTGGTGGGTTTCTTTTGGGTGATCCAGTTTCTTCCCACTGTCCAAAGACATGAAGATTAGGATAATTGGCTGTCCCAAATTGCCTGTAGTGTGTGAATGAGCATGTGAGTGTGTGTATATGTGTATGTGTGTATGTGCCCTGAGATGGAGTGGGATCATGTCTCTTGCCCTAAGTCTCCTAGGATAAGCTCCAAGCCCCCTGCAACTGTGAATACAGAATCAAATGATATAGACGATGAATGAGTGTCAGTGTGCAAATTGAATAGAAGAATGTTATATTTTTAGTTTAGTTTTTTTTTAGTGCTATTTAGTAGTATATTTGAATTCAGACATTTTGTCCATGGACTTTGTCTAGTAAAAAGTGTATTACCCCCCTAACTGCATTAGCTTTATACGCTCCACAGAGGCAACAACGAATTCTTTCAGCTTTTTCATTCTTCATTTTTAGCAGGGAATGAAAGATTATTATTGTTATTGCACTTTCTTTAGCTGAAAAACATTGCCTCTTCATTATCAGTAATGGGGTGCTATTACTTTTCTAAAAATCTGAACCCCCATGAAACTTGTATTTGTCAGATTTAATCCCTAGAGGGCGCGTTGCACCCAAAGACTCTTTTGTGTTTTTTGTTAATTTTGGACTCCGTTTCCCAGGATGCACCTCAGTCAGGTGATGGGAGCACTCACCTGAACCGAGGTGGCTCATTAGTTTGAATTAAATAGTTTGAATTAAATAGCCTGTTTAAGTTCTGTTTGGTGTCTTGCATCTGTTGGAATTAAACTTGGTATTAAATGTTGCTTAGCTTATGGTTAGTTTAGTTTCTTTCCAGTTTGGTTCAGCTCCCAGTTTGCTTAGTTTTGTATAGACTCCTGTTTTTGGTTGTTTTCAAGTAAAGTATGTTTGTTTATGTTTTATTTCGTTATTATTTAAAAAAAAAAAAAAACATCTTCAACGTCTTTACCTCTGCGTTTATGCCTTGCCTAAACCGCCTTTACATCCCTGACAGTATTAAACAATTCAGCTGTGCACTTTGAGCAGAGCTCGCTCTCTCTTCATTGTCAGATTGGAAAATAAATCATATCCTTTCATATCAAATTCAAGTTGATCAAACATAATTAACCCCTTAGGAAACCGGCCCTTATCTCACGCCATTAGGGTTTTACAATGTAGAGAAAAAACTTCCTCCATCTTTAAACCAGCTCATTTATGCTGAATTTTGCACGAACTCCGCAAAGCGTATATGAACAGATTAATTGGGCTGAGAAGTCCATTACAAAACCTTAATTATTTACTTTTTACCCATTCTGATGTAAATTTACTGGTGAGGTTCACTGTCCTGTTGAATGACTCAATTTCACCCAAGCTTAAGCTGCAGTTGGCTTCACATTTGCCTCTATAATACTCTGATGTACAGAGGAGTTCTTGGTTGACTCAGTGTCTGCAAGGTGCTCAGGTCCTATGTCTGCCAAAACAAGCCAATCATCACCCCTTCACTGCTGTACTTGACAGTGGCTATAAGGTGTTTCTGCTAAAGTACTGTTTGGTTTTCCGCAAACATGGCTCTGGGCAATAAGGCCAAACAATACAGCCGTATTTCCATTTTCGTTTTAGACAGAAGAGTCTTTTGTCTGGCAAGTTTTCTAAGCAAACCAGTTCAGTCTTTTTCAAATTGTGTTATAGAGTCTGAGATGTCATCACTCACTCATTGTCTATACCGCTTTATCCTGTATACACGGTCGCAAGGGGGCCTGGAGCCTATCCCAGGAGACTTAGGGCATGAGGTGGGGTACACCTTGGACAAGGTGCTATTCCATTGCAGGGGACACACATACTGTATTCATACTAATTCATACACTATGGCCCATTAGCGTAATCCTTAGGTCTTTGTACTGTGGCTAGAAACCGAAGTAAGCTGAGAAATCCCACCAGAGGCGGAAATTGAACCTGGCTGAGAATCAAACCAAGACCCTGGAGGTGCAAGACGACAGTGCGAACCACTACGCATTGTCGCCTTTCACATTTTGCCGCCAGTTTGTGATGGAACAAATTGGTATTTCTCTTCCAACAGGTTGGAATCTGCTGCCATCAGGATGCCTGAGAGTCTTGTGGCCCGGGGCCACCTGGGGCCCCCACATGAGATTTGGCTGCCTAGCTCATATACTCATTCGTGTAGGCACATTAAACTCGGTACGCATTTAGAGCTCATCGAGCCAAACAACTTTTGCACTGCATGTCCTGGGCTCAACTCAACAGGAGGCCGGTTATTTGGGGTCATTTGCAAAAACGCACCTGATGGATATTGATATACTCCTCCTAGGGAAATTATACAATCGCTCTCAAACCGGGCGGATGTGATCTAAAGACATTGAGGATGCAAAATTGCGGAGGGATTTTTGATATCTCAAATGGGTCAGCTGTGATAGTGTTAATCTTAAACGTATGCCAAAAAGTGATTAATAACTTTCTGTGTGGCATTATATTGAGTGACTTTATATTCAGTGACATCACGTTCAGGAACATCATAGTGTCATGCTTTTCTTCCAGCATCTGTGGACTATTGTACACACATACACATCACAAATGTTAACACTCACACACAAACACATCTCACACACATACACACATGCACACACATCACTAAAGTTAATGCACACCGACTCACACTCCATACACACAAACAAGCACAAACACAAGCACATTTACTCGTCACACATCCACACGTCACACACCTCTCTCCCGGTATGGAGAGCCGTACCACGCGATGTTTTTTAATGATAAGAGGGCTTTTGAGGGGGTTAATGAAATAGGAGTACGTGAGAGTGCTTATGGTACGCACAAGAAGACCTTCCCATTTGGAGATGGCGTGGGATTATTAATTAGAAACTTAAATGAATTTCTTTCTTTCTTTCTTTCTTTCTTTCTTTCTTTCTTTCTTTCTTTCTTTCTTTCTTTCTTTCTTTCTTTCTTTCTTTCTTTCTTTCTTTCCTTCCTTCCTTCCTTCCTTCCTTCCTTCCTTCCTTCCTTCCTTTGGCTTTGTCTTTGGCCCTGATACCTTACCTAAATAATCTCAGTATGTAAGTATGTTGGTATCAGGACCCTTAAATAGACATGCCGCCAGGTGCGACTCGTTCTGGCTGATTGCCTGACGGCGGCGTTGCCTGGCAACCGGGTTTAAACGGCCGCGCCTGCGGATCTGCCCGTTCTGAACAGTTTATGTCGTTACAATCAAGTTCATTTGGTCCATGTTGCATATGTACACTGGAAACTAATCATCGTCTGATGCTTGCTAGTGGGAATTTATTGTTTTTTTTTAATTTTTTATAAGAACATAATGAATCCAAATCCTAGTGTAAGGAGGCATGAAACGAGACAACACCCTGGACAAGTTACACATCCATCATCATTTTTTAGAAAGTAGAAAGAAACTGGAGCACTTTGACAAAACCCACGCAGGCACACAGGGAGAACATTGGGAAAGTTGTGTAGACAGTAATCGGAGCTCAGGATCAAATCCTGTACCCAAGAGCTGAAGAAAGAACAACACTGCTGAAATTTCATCCCTGCTTAAGGCTGCTAAGAAGACGGATCACTGGATTACTGCTTTGTTTTTGTTTTTTTGTAGGTCTTGTTTGAGACAACCTTAAGCTCATTATTTATTATTATTATTACTATTATTATTATTATTATTATTATTATTATTATTATTTTATGGCATAGTGTTACTGAATTCTTGAATCTGATTAGTCCAAACATTTTGGGACAGATTATTTCTTTATACACAGTAATTAAAAAAAGATATTTTATTATTATTATTATTATTATTATTCAAAGCAAGATAAAGTATGTCATATCATACAACCATTTATTTACATAAACATAAGGATCTTATTGAACATACAGTATAATTGTGCTTGGAATTAGATTTGGAATGTACTATAATAATATTACTTGGAAATATACTAATTATGTTCTTTTAACTCACACTTAATACTAATTATAATATTTCTGTCACCTTTTTAGTTATCTGATTATCCATTTTTATCTGATTGCTGACTGATGGTCTGATCAAAGCCTAAAAAATTAACTAAAAACTAAAAACTTTCATATGATCTCATTGTTGAAAGATATCAATCAGGAGAGAGGTGCAAAGAAATTTCCGGACCATTAAATGTAGCATGGCGCACTGTGAAGGCCATCATTAAGAGGACGGGACAATGGGGCAGTATGGTGACATTACTAAGAACAGGATGTCCCTCAAATAGAGATGAAAGAACAATGTTTAAAAAAATAAAGAAATAAGAAAAAGCTGCCAAAAGACCTTGAGCAACATTAAGGGACCTGCAGGAAATTCTGTCGGGTACTGGTTCCTCCCGGTGTGTGAGAACAATCTCTCATCCTCGTCACATCTGTTGTGTGGTGTAGTTTGAACAAATGCAAGCCCAGTTAAATCACACCTAAACTACTGTATTAAAAAATATATATTTATGGTGTAATTCTAATATATTGTATAGTTTATCACCCAAAGATCACTATGTACAGTTACATCCACAGAGTTCAGGGATTTTACGGACAGCTCTAAATCAGGGTGTAAAACTGGATCTAGAAAAGATCTTGTCTTAACTGCTGTTGGTGTCTTTATTTGGGTTTCTGACGTGCTTCTCATTAGTCCTGTTAGAGTTCTTGGCATTGGCCTTAGCATTAGATGTATTTTCTAGCCTTGCGGTGTGCATACCCTGTGAAGGACGCATTTGAAGGCCGATAAGAGCATGTTGTCATGACAAAGGCTGCCCCATTTCAAAGGTTCCTTCAGATGCGGCGGAGAAATGTAGCCTTCTTTTTCCTGACAACAAAGAATGTCGCTTTTTCATAAAATAAAATCAAAAAAAATGTGGATAAGAGATATTACACAGTATTAGTCAATGGCCACATCTGGCCTATGGCACAAACTTTTTTTTAAATGCAGTCATTGTGATTTTGTATGCGATAATTTCCATGTCATGGTGGGGACTTTTGGGTGTGTCTCAATTCCGGGGCCACATACTTTAAATCAGGGGTCTCAAACTCAGTTCCTGGAGGGCCGCAGCCCTACAGAGTTTTGTTCCAACCCTGCTCCGACATACATACCATGTAGTTTTCAAATAAGCCTTAATGACTTGTTTAGTTGGATCAGGTGTTTTTAATTATGGTTGGAACAAAACTCTGTGGGGCTGCGGCCCTCCAGGAACTGAGTTTGAGACCCCTGCTTTAAAGGAAGTGATCTGCGTGGTTTTTGTAGGGTTGTGGCCTTTGCGGACTGTATGTACACTGAAGTTGTCACTGTTGAGCCTTTGCACCAAACCCTACACCTTATCTGCTCCAGGGGCACTGTATTCCGCCTGACCTTGCACTCTGACCCCAGCTTCCTAACTGTGAAAAAAATGAAAATTTCAATTTGTACCTATTATTATTATTATTATGATTATGATTATGATTATTATTATTATTATTATTACATAGCCCTATCCTAATCTAGAAGGCGGGATTTCTTAACTTCTTGACTGCTTGCTAAGGGTTTTTATTTATTCATTTTTTTTTATTTGTTTTAATTATTTTAGATGAAAACAAAGAGAGAGTGAGAAAAACTTTAGTTTTTTTTTTTTTTTGCATTTTTCTCCATCGTGTCTCTCTTTCCTATTTCCCCCCCTCCCTTGTCCCTTATAGCGTTCAGTACTATATTACATTTTGGTGGAAAAAGCTGTGACACGGTTCATCCCAGTTTCATCGCTTTACACTGATGCATTTACTTTTCACTTGTGTAGTTTCCATTCTCACTGTTTTTTTCACGTTTTTTTTTCCCCCATTGTGTCTTGTTGTATACTGTTGTACATATTTCTATACAGAGAACGGTTCTTAATAAACTCGCCATTGAAATACACACACAGTGCACTGATGGCGTTCCTCTTGAGCTCAAGAGTTTAGTACAGCATTTATTTACTTCCTAACCTTATCTTCGCCTCTACCATTACTTTAACCCTGCCATGTTTCTTTCCCTTTTTTTAAAATCTTTTCAGTTCTTTTTTTTTTGTCTCTTATTCACTTTGGAACAAGCTAAAGAAATAGGTTTAACCTCAGCAGATCAAGTGTTTTTGAACAGAATTAACATCTCTAACCTTCTCTAACCTTCCCGAAAGCCTTTGTGTTGGCTGTGTGTGATATCAACATTCACCTTATGTTCCAATGCTAATTAACTTTATTGACAAGTTTGAAATATGTCAGTCACATGGCACACTGAGCACATTGGTGAGTTGGGTGTGCTGAGTGTTTTCAGCGTTGCGGTTGGCCTGAGTGGCGTCCTTGTTCTTGTTCTCAGGATGAATTTGGGCTTGAGGTCTTTCTTCTTTGTTAGAGTAATGAAGCATCCTGCCACATGCATGCAGAAATTTGTTAAAAATTCAGGACTACAGAAAAGCGCCAGAGGAAATTCAAGTCTCACTTGACTGTTAAATAATGAAACTCGGCATAACAGGATTTATTATAACCGTGTTAGTGTTGTGTGTTTTTTCCTGGTTAAGGCATATAGCTGGAGATGAATGACCGACCAAGAACACGGTTCATTCGGTGTAATGAAAATTCTAACCATATACACAATAGGACTGGAATGTGGCACAAATGCAGAAAAGGACACGGTTCCCAAAAGTAAAGGCGTTTTCCTGTACAGACCACAGTCAAGTATTTACACTTTCTGATATCTGCAACTATACACAACATAGATTGTATATACAGTGCAGTACAAAACACAAAGCTAGCACAAATCTGCAGAATACACGTTCAAGAGCTGGTGTATATACAATGGATATAAACCATCTACACACCATGATTATATCTGCAGGTTTGTGTGATCTACAGGGTGGGCCATTTATATGGATACACCTTAATAAAATGGGAATGGTTGGTGATATTAACGTCCTGTATGTGGCACATTAGTATATGTGAGGGGGCAAACTTTTCAAGATGGGTGGTGACCATGGTGGCCATCTTGAAGTCGGCCATCTTGGATCCAACTTTTGTTTTTTCAATAGGAAGAGGGTCATGTGACACATCAAACTTATTGGGGATTTCACAAGGAAAATAATGGTGTGCTTGGTTTTAACGTAACTTTATTCGTTCATTAGTTATTTACAAGTTTCTGATCACTTATAAAATGTGTTCAATGTGTTCCCATTTTATTAAGGTTTATCCATATAAATGACCCAACCTGTAAATGTAAAGGATATAGGAGACGAAGGAGCTAAGATAAATAATATCAGATCTTTTTCCAACTTTATATGTCAAATATAGAAGTGGGGCATTGGTGGGTCAGTAGTAGGTTTCCTGCTCGCCATGTAGAAGGCCCAGGTTTGATTTCCAGCCAGTGCCCAAACCCCAGCTACTGGATGCAGTGCCGGTCCTAAGCCTGGATAAAATGGGAGGGTTATGTCAGGAAGGGCATCCAAGGCAAAATCTGTGCCAAGCTTGTGTGTGGATCGGATGGTCTGCAGTGGGAACTTTTTGCCGGGACCAGCCGTAAGCCTAACAACAATATGTCAAATAGACCGTACGAGGGGTATTCAAGTCAAACCAAGATTTGTGATGACACTTCTTGGGAATGAAAGTGTAAAACTGAGTATAGTGATGAGAGGATCAACCGCAGTGAAACAGTTCAACCATTTTAAAGAAGGTTGTATGTCCCTGAATGGCCCTCCATGAACATTTAACAACATCAAATAGGGGAAGAGACGCCTTGGTCTGTTGGAACTGCACACACACTCCTTCACAAACTCCACTTGCACATTACAGGAACGCAGCTGTAAGTTCTTGTCACATCCGAACACTCCTAATCAATTCTACATGTTTGGGCCATTAAATGAGTTCCGGGGAGGCCAGCGTTTCAAGCATGAAGCAAGCAGTCCAAACATGGCAACCTTGAGTCCTGAGAAACACTTTCTACCTTGATGGTATTGAAGCACTAGGAAAATGAGGGATGCATGATTAGTGGAGCAGGGGATTATATAAAGAAATAAAATGAGTTTTACTTTCATACTGTACCTGTGTTCTGTTATTCTGCACAATCACAATCACAATAAGTTTGACTTGGACACTCTAACAAACAAACAAAAAAAATCAAGTGAAGGTAGCCAAAGATCTGGCAAGGTTGCACCCCCTTAAAATTTGCAAGGATGTTTTGGTGCAAGAGTCCACCAACTTACATAGCACATCTGGATTTGGCTATTCTATTCCATGATCCAGATCTATCAATTTGCATAAACATGGCACCAGCTGAAACTCTTCTGCTATCGACCTGGTTCTCCTCTCAGGAATCCGGTACAACAGCACAAAATTTGCATAGACGTTATAGAAATAACAACAATACAGTTGTACAAGACGATACAGGCTATATTGCATGAGCACTGAGTCTGAGCCGACGGTTTCGAACCAAAGCGCTACTACGTAATTAAAGTTCCCTCTGTTTCCTAAAGTAGGTCATAGAGTTTGATTTAAGAGATAAGTGAACCCATGAAATGTAAGGTCCTTGTCTCAATATGCCAGCTGGAATTTTATTTCTTCCAGAATGATTATCCAACACGACTCTGAATAAGGAACGCTTTCCTGTCAGTAGGATGATTATACTGTCAATTTTGGAACCCAACTGAAATGAGAAGAAGGAAGTCGTTTCATTCAAGAGCTAATAAAGCTTCCTGGGAATCATTTTGGGTAAAGTGGTGTGGTCATAAATCTTTAGGTGTAGTAGTTTAACTCGATGTGTATTAATGTATCATTACTGTGGAACCGGTGATGATGCCGTGCATCTCATTCATGGTGGATTCCAGTAGATGAGCAAGTCAATGCCCTTGATGCATCAATAATA
>QMIH01000638.1:308650-322296 GCA_003987875.1 Clarias batrachus | reverse complement strand
ATATACACACACACACACACACACACACGTATTTGTCCTGGTTATGGGCGAGATGCTAAACTAAACACACCACTTTTAGAAACCCCTGCCTATGGCTACTCTAATATTTTTTTCACATCGTAAGCACGAGCTATCTTTGGCCCAGCAGACGTTTCCTCTTGCTCACTCCTGACGTGGCTCAAGGGCTAATAGCACTTACCGGAGGAAACACTAACGATCCAAGATCAAGCCTTTAAAGGGATATGAGCTAGTCTCTGAAAAATTCATCAGCACGTCTCACGTTTTCATCATTCCGCGAGGCGGACGGAGATAAAAGGAGAACGTCGAGCACCGGCGGGTTTCTTGGCTTGTTCACAGGAGCCTGCTCTCTCTCACCTCTCAACAGAACAGGGTACTGTCAGCGCCGATTAGGTAAAGGCACTGGAGGCGTTCTCGAACCTGATGCGACCTGACGAGGCGCTGCCGAGCATATTTATATATTTATGTAAGGTAAGATTACATTAGCTTTCATACGAGTTGGCACCGGTCACTTGAGAGCTGGACCGTAACAAATGTCAAGTCCGAAGCTGCCACTGGCCTTAAAGGCTCTGGTACTCGAGGCTGGTGCGAAACCCAGCATGCCGACTGAGGGGCGCAGAAGCAGGAACCGAAACAGTGATCGGATTCTCCACTTTAATCTAAATGTAATCACTCAGCCATGACATTTCATGGAATTGTAGGGTATTGTAGCTAACAGATAAATTAAAAAAGAAATATGACACACTAGGGTGTTCGAGTCAAACCGGGACTTGTGATAAAATTTCCTC
Source organism: Clarias batrachus (assembly GCA_003987875.1). Taxonomy (NCBI): domain Eukaryota; kingdom Metazoa; phylum Chordata; class Actinopteri; order Siluriformes; family Clariidae; genus Clarias; species Clarias batrachus. The sequence goes on along the minus strand of QMIH01000638.1, from coordinate 321,490 downwards.
ATTGAATGAAGGTGTAAAAAACAGGTTGATATTTACAGAAGACTTGAAGCACATTACTGTAGTGAGACTCTTAGCTGCAGTAAAAGGTTTGAATGGTGCGAACGTTTAAAAGGAGCCCGTACGTCCGTGAATGACGACCACAGAGGCCCTGTGGTTCGAGTGGAATGCCTGACCATTGAAAATCATCGGATAACTCGTCACAAACTTGTGGAAGAGACGCACGTCTGTCTGTGGGAACTGTGGACACAATCATACATGCACATTACAGGAACTCGGATGGGAGGTTATTTATTGTTACATCCCTTGTGCGGCCCTGACCTCGCTACAAGCCATTTCCACACTTTCCCATTAAAGCAGTTCCTGGGAGGCCGGCGTCTTAGACGTGAGGCACGCGGTCTGATCATGAAACCTTTCTTTCTAAAATCTTAATGGTGTCCGAGCACTGCTCAAACACTGGGCTAAGTGCATTAGCGTAGCGGGGGATTGTATAGGGAAATATAGTTTCATTCATAAAATGGTTCATTTAGAAGCCGAGCTGTGCAACATGACGCTAAGAAGATATGTCTTTGTTGAAAAGATCGCTATTAGCTACACTAGCATTCATTAATTTCACAGACTTGGAACACCAGACATGTTGGCTCGAGTACATTGCGCGTAAAAAAAAAGAACTAGCATCATTTGACATGTTGCATAAACGATGTTGTTCTGTTGGTAGTAGACAGAAACAGCCCTGCCTTTGTGTTTCATCAAGAAAGAAAAAAACCCTGCGTCTGTAAAAGTGCATCCGTTGCCTTGGGCTGTGTCAGGTTCTGCCTGCTCTCATCCACGCCAGTGTAGTACAAATTTAACAAATGATCCTGTTTGTAGTCGCTAAATACCAAGTGGGTGTTTGGCAACGGATGAACTGGCTACGGAACAAGAAACAGTTTGTGTCGTAGTTTAAAGCTGGGCCGGCGCTTGGCAAAAGTCTTAAAGAGTCGCCTGGGGCGCCATCTAGAGAGAGGCGTCATGTTGCCCCATCAAATACACCGGTGCTTTTTTTTCCCCCCCTATTCCCTTTCCCAGCTGCTACAGTACAGTACAGATGGAGCCCTGATAGAAACAGGATGGAGGGGAGAATTGATATGCGCAGCGCACACGGTTACCTGTTTGAACATAAAATTGGCTGGAATTGTATAAACCATCAAGTGCCTACTTTGTTATTCAGATGATTGAATATTCAGACTTCTGATCCGAGATGAAAACAGCATTGATGGTAGGAAAAGCGCGGAAGCTTGCCAAGGGCACGAAACGTGCATCAAAGTGTTCGAATGTTTCTTTACTGAATAGCACGAAGCAGCGCACAAAGCAAAGCGTGCCTAAAAGGCTAAGTGTAAGCCTTCAATCCGACTGGTGTGTGCGCGCTTACTCGTCTTCTTGATGTCACCCGAGAGGTCGTGGTATTCTCAGTGTCAAAGAAACAAGGCCATGGAGTCAAGTCAACGATCGTGATCGTCATGACGCTCCTTTTAACTAAATAAAACCATGACGAAGACGAAGGTACTACGAACAAGGCTCATATCTATAAAAATAGGTTTTGTCCGTTTTGGTGAGACCAAATTTTTTTAAATTACAGTTTTAAAAAATTGAAGGGGTTCATCAAATGTTGCAGGTCGACGTATGTGGGCCTCAACCTGAAATAATAATAATAATAATAATAATAATAATAATATCACTGATTGCATTGAAGCTGTCAGCTGATTTTTTTAGACCGTTTCTACAAACTCTTTAGCGGTCAGCGACGCTAGCCATAAATAAAATGTTTATATAAAATATTAAAAAAAGGCTCCTTCTCGGAGCCAAAGCGTGGAAAAATACTTTCTCTAACCTTGTGAATTAACTCGATGGTTGTTCTTCGGCGAGGTCAACAAAACACACAGCGAGAGTGTAAAGAGCTAAGGCTTGTACCGGAGTCTCCTGGCACTGCGCTGACGGGAGCAATGTGCTCAACCAGGCATGTATAAACTGTGACCTGTGAGATCGGGCTAGCCGTTAAACACTTTTCGCGCTGGCCGAGAAGATTCCATCTCCACCATCAGATACATGAATAATAGACTTCACGTCGTTTCACTGCAATAGATGCTTTTTGTAAACAGTTTTTTTTTTTCCTTCTCTTCACTGATAAGACTAACAACAACAACAACAAAAAAAAAATGTGCAACACTCGTTTACTGTACATCACATCACTGAAACACAGAAAAAGTGTTTATTAGCGTGCTATCAGGAAGTCCACAATTTATTACTTATTCTGGGTCCACAAGCGAGCATCCACTCAGAGAGTAAGTGGTGAGCTATAAAAACACTCCGATAAGATCGGTGATATCAGGCCTCGCAGGTCAGGCATCAGCCTAAAAACCATGACTCAGCACATTCTGGCTCACCAAACCATTCCTGGACTCACGCGTGACTCACGATTACCCGGAGAGAAGAAAAAAAAAAAAAAATCAAGATCTCAAAACACATGAAACAAAATCACCAGCTGAAACAATCAGCTACCGAAACCAAAATGCAGCGTAGTGTGTGTGTGTGAGAGAGAGAGAGAGCATTTCCTGCTAGACTGGTTCAGAACAATGGCTGCTATATAAATCTTTGCATTTTTTCTGCCTAGTGATCGAAGCGCTGCTGAAAAGGTTAGAGTTTCAGGTCACATCCAAAACCAACCTTCTTCCCCCCCCTCTTCTCATGAGAACTCGCTGTGAGGGTTCACATGTGGTGAGAGCATGTAAGACCTGTTCTGTCAAACTGGAAGGGGGGAAAAAAGTGCTTTGGTCATTAAAAGCATTCGTTCTGCAAAGCTGCATGAGAACGTGAGAGTAATAAAATTGAATAAGAACAAAAGAATTTTAAAAACCCACACTAGAAAAACATATGATAGAATCGTTGAGTGATGTAGTATGGCACTTGCGTGGTATGCTTTGACTAGGGCTAAGCTGTATAAGTGTGTGTGTGTGTGTGTGTGTGTGTGTGTGTGTGTGTGTGTGTGTGTGTGCACGCATGGTAGGTAAGGATGTAAAAGATAAAAGAGCAAATGACAAGGCTGATAAAAAGCTGAGAGATAACACAGGATGTCACAGACCAGGAGTCTCTTTGAACTCTAGGGCATTCTGGGTAATCTGTGCGTGACCTTGGTCAAGACTGCAGTTAGGCAGGGTAAACATAGCCCATTTAAAATCTCTCATACACACACAGACAGTCACACAAACATAAGTATGCACATAGATTCAACCTACGAAAAACAAGCATGCTAAAGTGATGTAATGGACAGGAAACAAACAAAGTGGATGAAATAAAAATAAAGTGTAGGAGTTTCTGGATGTTTCAGACAAAAGACTTTCATCAGCTGTGGACGCAACATACAGTACAGGACTTCTGAGTTTTGATCTAAAACTACTAGATGATTTTAACACTATACTTATAAGAATGTACAGTATTATACAGTATACAGTATGAATCCATCCATCTATGAACCTCTGTAGTCCAACTAGTGGAGCACGGACGCCAAGGGTGACCATTGTGTTTATCAGCATTTTCACAACCGTGGTCGAACCGCAGGTCAACATTCACACACTACGGGCAATTTGGGAACGGCAATTAGCCTAAACTGCATGTCTTTGAACTGTGGGAGGAACCTGGGGTACTCAAAGGAAGCCCACCAAGCACGGGGAGAACAAGGCGGGAATCGGCCCTGGACCAAGGAAACGGTACCAACACTACACCTCAGTGCTGGAAATTATATAAGGATATAATATCATATAGTATGGTTTCTGTATAGATACTGTTTACAGAGACATATTAGGGGCAAAGTGGCACAGTGAGTCACCAGATCACTCTTTCAGTGGTATAAATCTCACCCTCTCCTCTGATCTGTGTGTGTGTTTGTGTCGAGTTTGCATGCTCTCCCTTGCTTGGGCTCCCTGGTTTTCTACAGACGCTCCTTGCTCATTCTTTCTCCTCAGTCCAGAGACATGCATCGTTGGCTAATTGGTGTCTCCACAGTACATGATTAAGTGTATACTGTATAGACACAAGTGTGTGTGTGTGTGTCCCCTGCGATAAGTTGGCACCCCATCCAGGGTATCCCTCATGTTGCGCCCCACATTTTCTGGTCCAGTCTACCCGCCGCAACCATACACAGGATAAGCGGCATGAAAAATTCATTTAAAAAAAACAAGCGAATCAATTTTCCTGGGAAATATACGATATTACCACGTTTTCAGGGCGGCACAATTAATCATGGTGTATATTAGCACTGGCTCCGGACTTGTGCTTCGTCAAATAAATAAACATAACGACTGCAATGTCGCCGAGTTCAGCTAAAGCTAGATAATTGCCTACAATTAGATATATTGGTGTTTACCGAACCAGGTGCATTAACACACAGGTTCCCTGGACGCCTTTTTATTGCTTCGAGGCAGTGCGTTTATTTATCAGAAACAGAGCCCTGAGGTGAGTTGTTGGGATTTGCCGGTTGTATCCAGGGCAGAAACAGCCACGGGTGTACTCCTGTTCAACGCCAAAGTATGACTGTTGGCCGATCAGTATACACATCCAATGCTGGACTGTTAATAGAGACGGTCAACTAACTGGAAGAGTGTAAACTTTTGATGCATTGGAATTCCGATACGAGGAACATCAAAAAGTTTTGAGTTTCGCACACCAGAGACTTAAAACCTGGTAGCAGGATTCACTATTGACGGTCTGAATTCTCGATGCACATCATCACAGCTGTCGAAAAAGAGATCATTAGCATGCACTTGGTCCAGCTGCCTCGCCATTTTCGGTCGTGGAGATGACGGGTTCCTCCACTAAAGAAATCGCGAAGGTCAGGTCATCCATGGCGCGCTGACGGAGCTCTTGACAGACTTCGACGTGATGTTCCTTCTGCTCCTGCGTATGTACTTGGCTGAAACACGGCGCATGTTCGAATCACACGTGAGGATTGCCTGGACTGTTACTTATGACACAGCGACAAGGGCAGCAGCGTTGCGGATTGTTCTCCTGAAACGTTTTCCCGATCTGTCGTCGTCTTCCAGTGATGTTCTTCTGCTCTCGAAGCGCGCGTGCCTCTCCAACAAACACCTCAAACAGATTTCACGTTCGCCTACTTTGGGTTTCTCTATTAGGCGGTAAAGCACATGGTCAGGACAGCGTCCGCTGCACAGCTCCTGATGTACACTGATGTCATGATGTCTTTTGGCACGCTGACTTATGAAGGTTGGTGCTCGTCTGTTGGCATGTTACAAAACTAGTCACGCAATTTTTTTTTTTTATACCATAAAAACGCAATTTTTATGTATAGTGAATTAAAGCTGAAATAATGCTAAGCGTAATTCCAAATTGACTAAACTTGAATATTTTTAGCCCAGATATGCGTACACTTTTGGCTCAAACTGTACACAGATACGGACAGATAGATACTTGAAATCCATTTTCACTCAGCGGGACAAAATGGTGGTGGTAGGGGTGACTAAAATTTTTTTCTTTTTCTTGCCAAAGCGTGTACACACACACACACACACACACACACACACACACACACATTAATCAGGCGGATTAACTGAAGCATGTGCCCTAATCATCGCTGCATGTAAAACATATTCATCCACACTCTAGCAAACCCATCAACATGCTGCTCGGAGTGCGCGCACGCAGCTCAAAGCGTCAGCCCGTTTCTGTCTGTGCTGCCTGCGTGTACGTAATGACGGAGTGCCAGAGCCAAAGACAGAGTGTGTGCGCGCGCGTTTGTGAATGCGCAATAAATACGGAGGCCCTGATTTATGGTGCTTCCAAATAGCATGCACGACAAGAGGAATGGTGTTGCTCAGGTTAATTTAATTCGATTCAATTTGATTTGCATAGCACTCTCAACAACGGGCCTTTGTCGCAAAGCAGCTTCACAGAAGCATATATACAGTATACAGTAGTGTGTGCTATGAGGCTGAAAGTTCGGTATAATGGGAAAGGCGATTCAGAAAGAGGAAGCGGTATGTAAATGAGGTTTCTGAGGGTTGTACTGACAGACTGAACATAATACAGTAGCATATGCAAAATATGAGCATATGGTCTATTTGAATATGACCGGCGTTCAAGTCAAACAGAGACTTTTGAGTCTACAGAATGATAGAATGCTGCGCAAATAAAACTGAAATTTATTAATTTATGTTTTAAAAAAAAAAAAAAAAAAACGTTATTTCTCTATATAATGCCCTGCTCCACTTACACACTTTTCCCAGTGTTTCACTAGCGCTTGGACACAATCAACCAAGAAGGTCTGAGACGCTGGCCTCCCAGGAATTCCTTTAATGACCCACACATGGAGCGAGCTCAGGACTGGACTGGGGATGTGGCGAGAACTCCCATCCGAGTTTCTGTACTGTTCAAGCGGTCATGTTATAAAAAAAACGCATCATAAATAATTTTACGTTCAAAATATTAAAGCCTAATCTTGGATCATCTTCTCACTATTAAAACCTGGTGAGTCACAGCCAGAGCAGATGCATGGATGAATAAGTGACGGTGCCAATGTGTGTTTAAGTGGTCATAAGCGATATGACTGTCTGTTGTTGCTGAAAGAGACAGAGGAAGAACCATGTGGCTGGGGACGGAGGACAAATAGAAAAAAAAAAAAAAAAAAAAAAGAAGAAGAAGAAGAAAGGAAGGAAATAGAGGCATCATCTCTCTGCCCGCTAGCTTTCCCAGCTGTTGTTTTTTCTGTTCCACCCTGCATCACTTCATCTGCCCTCACCCCACCACCCTTCTCCTCTCTCACTCCCTTGCACTCGCGTTCTGAAATTCCCTTGCACTCGTTCGCTGTCCTCTTCTCCTCCACATTCCTTCTGTGACTCAGTGAAACAGGTCAAGTGTTACAGAATTTCCCCTGCAGCTCGACCTGGCAAATAGAAGACCGGCTCGCTCTTATATAAACACACACGCATGCATTCATGCATGCGCACACACACACACACACACACACACACACACATATATATATATATCCAGAGTGCAGAGCGACTCGGGACAAGTGCGTGGCCTCTCACACTGGAAAATGACATTAAATGCCGTTTCTGTTGCATTCCCCCGAAATACAAAAAAAAAAGCACTCCCTGAACCATGTAATCATATCTCTGAACATGTCACAGAAAATTTGGTGCGTTTGCGAGCGTGCGAGTGTGTATATGCATTATTGATGGAGTGCTGCAGAGTTAATATAACGGCGTGCTGTGGTAAGCCACAGATGACTGAAAGCTACAGCGGAGCAATCAATGCGGCTGATGTTTTAGCGATACACTCGCGACCGAGTTGTTTTTCGCGCTGTGGTGTGAAGGAGGCAGAGGACGCCGATTGAAAGGAGCAGGCCCTGCGTCGGGGCTTGATCTTTCTGCTCTCTGGTCTGTGTTTGAGTTAGCCGAGCGAGAAATAACGAGCACCATAAAAGGCTGAACGCTGGAGAGAAAGACGGGCAGAAGAAGAAGAAGAAGAAGAAGAAGAAGAAGAAGAGAGGCAGAAAGATGCGTGCGCTCTGCTGGGCTGTCAGACAGATTATTTCACTCTTTTCCCCGCACTCGTCCGTCCCTGTCCTTTCATCGCTCCTGTAGCTATAGCAGCAGAAGGAAAAAGGAAGGGAGGAGGGGAGGGAAAGAGCACGAGGAGTGTAGGAGTGGTAGAAGAGGAGTGAAGAAAGGGCATGCTGGGAGAAAAAGATTCCTCAAGTCTTGTGCCAGATATGCCATTTATTGCATGTGGGAGCGCCGGGGTCGGCGGCATGACATCACCGCCATAAATCAAGACATCGGGACGGATTTGTTGGGCTGATCGAGGTCAGAGCTTGCGGAACGTTCATGAAGTTGTGTCCGTGCTTTTGTTATTAACAAACTACAGTACTATAAAATTCCCGAGTAACAGCGGCGAACTCGCGGGGAAGTTATATAAACATAGTTATGAGACCGAGCAGAGGAGATCCGGATTCACCCACTCATGGCTTTGAGCGTTTAAGGGGTTCAAAATGGCGTAGTCGAATACAAACGCTTTCATTTTCCCTTTTGCAGCTTAAGTGATTCCCAAGTATTGAGAAATTTGAATTAATTAAAAGCGGGGAAGCCGTCACGGTGACGTTGTGGTTAGCACTGTCACATTGCACCTCCAGGGTCCGGGTTCGATTCCCGTCTCTGTGTGCATGGAGTTCGCATGGTGGGTTTCCTGCGGGTACTCCGGTTTCCTCCCACAGTCCAAAGACTTGTAGGTTGGATTAATTGGCGTTCCCAAATTGGCCTCCAGAGTCGAGGGTTCAATTTGGCTGAATATTTACTGTTGATTCTTTTTTTACCAGGCAACTTAAGTGATCTTCAGACATTTTTTTCCTGATCACATTTCTTCCACAAAGTGGACGCTGCATCATGGATGATGGTGCTGAAGTGTTCGTAACCCAGCTCCAGTCATTTCAAATCTCCTTAGTTGTTTTCTTTGCCTGATGCAACTCAATGATTTGACCCTTCTGAATTCTGATACGCTTCCTTTTTTCTTTTGGCCCGACCAGCAGATACAGAACTTTGAGTATTAATCAGGTCGATATTAATTCATTCAATGAGAGTACCATTATGGTGTTTCAGCGAGTGAGCAGGCGGTATTGGCGTACATAAGGGATGGAGTGAATGGGTGTGTGTCTGTGTGCGTGCGTGTGTATTTATTTCCCGGAGAGGACGCGGTCATCTGCTCCCTTTCATCTCGTGCTCTGTTTTCGCAGGTGGGCTCACACATGGAGCGGGAACTGGGTTCAGTCAATGCCAAAACTTGAGGATCTTTTTCTAATGCAGCTGCAGAAGCGAACGAGAGAGAGAGAGAGAGAGAGAGAGAGAGATGAGAAACAGAGACACAGAGACAATAAACAGAGCGGGTGAGAGATTGAGTTTTTTGGAGAGAAACCCAAAGAGAGAGAGAGAAGAGAGAGAGAGAGAGAGAGAGGTCAGCAACATTGGTACACATCCCCGTCTGTGTTAGCCCTCTCCCTGATTCTTTGCTCTGCATGCCGCTGTGGCAGAAGGCCAATCACGTACCAGCGCTGGGCGATTTCCCACATTGCATCAGACGTCCTGGTTACTTTTTTTTTTTCCCAGTGGCAGCACACAGTCGGATAAAAGCACAGGAAAATGAAAAGAGGAAACAAAAGGGTCTCCCCCCGTGTTCCACACTACAACACAGTTCCTCATTGTCTCCACTAAAAAGAACGGATGTCATTTAATTTACCAGGTATAAAAAAATAAATAAAAATTTTAAAAAACAGAAGTGGGAGAAATGCGTAGGCAGCTCAGTGATACTTGCAGGAATTTGAAATGGATCTAAAAGGCTATTTCGCTCCTGCCTGCTTTCTTTATTTAAACATTAGAATGTTGTATATATTTGAATGAAGAAGAAAGAAAGAACGAACGATTGATGGTGATGATGCAGCACCCTTGGGCCTGGTCCACATGTACACGGATATTTTTAAAACACGGGGGTTTTCTTTGTGTTTGGGCCGTTTTTGTCTATTTTCCATCACTGAAATTGGACCTTTTTGTTCAACTCCTTTAATACTATTTCAGTGTTGATGTATCAAGAAGAAAGGCAGCGTTTTTGGCTTGAAAGAGCGTGCACCGTGTCCACTCACTGTCTTGGGGCTGACGCACCGAGTGAGAGTTTTTTTCAGGCTCCTGATTGGCCGACATGGCTTTATGGTTTGGTTTAATATCACCACAACGGTTGGTTTGACCTGCTTAGACCGAGTGCGTTTGCTTTCTTTCATGCGGATGAAGATGGTTTTTTTTGAGAATGTAAAAAATACCCTTGTATACCTCGACTAAGCCCAAGGTCATTATTGCTCAAGGGCAAAAACAGTGGCAGCTGGTCAGCACTGGGGCTTAAAGGCCCGACCTGCTGATCGATACCCCAGCGCCTTAAGCACTGAGCTACCGCTTTAAATAGTAACACACTGATGCTTGAAACAGGGTTCACAGTCGTCATGTAATGATGTACGGTCAGCTCTTTCTGTTATTATTACTGCTTTCAGGACATTCCAATAATTCCTAGAAAGGAACAAGTATTAATGCTAAATTCCATTTGTTCCTAAACATCATTCACCAAACTAAGGAATAACAGGGCGTGACGTTATAGGAATGTGACCCACAGCAGGGTGGTGTGATGAGGTCGCACCCTGAAGTGCCGTCTCCTAACAGAAAACATCGATACGAATACGATTTTGGTTCATCTCCGTCTGTTAAATCTTTCCTTTTCTGATTTGTCGTGATAAAACCTCTAACAAACCCTACATGTTCCAATCCTATGTCACTGTTGCCATGGCTACCTGCCAGCTGAAATGTATATCTTCTTCATCTCTACCTGCTTTTCAGTCAGACCCGGCCTTAATAAGTCTCTCATGTACTTGAATGTCAAAGGGTCAAAGGTCACTGGATCCCTCAACTGATCATCCTTCATTACTTGATGCTTCTGCGCTCAGTGAAAAATTCCCACTGGGACGGGTCGGGCGATTCCTCCCTTATCTGTAGATAATGCCTTAACCCCGGCGTCGCTACGGGAGACGGCGAAGAACCAGACTAATCTCTCAAGCCAACAGTCTGGGATAAACCGGTCCCCCTGCTGTGCGAGCGTGTCCACCCCACTGTTAGCACAGAGGACGGGGGGAGTGCGCGGCATGGCTGGAGGGCCAAAAACGCATGGGCGCGCCCGCATTCATCAACTCTGCGTGATTCTCCATTCCTTTTTATTATTATTTTATTTATTTATTTATTTTTTTGGGAGAGCATGCAAGGGGGAAAGAATGGGCGTGTGAACTAGTCTGTGCGTTTTGCCTCGTGAGTGATCTCTAAACACACACCCCTGTGCTCGGAATGAGTCACCGAGCACACTGTCGCTAAATGCTCTTTCCGGTGATGGTCAGTAATAGGAAAAGCCTAACCACCTTCTTCAGAGACAATGCATTTCGTCCCAGAGGCCACAGGGGATAAAATAAATGTGTGCATTCTGGCAGACAAATGGCCTGAGGAAAACCGTGTGCTGGTGGGCATGTGTGTGTGTGTGTGTGTGTGTGTGTGTATGTGTGTATTCTGTGCTGGTGTTTTAGTCATCCACAAATCATTACTCTGTCCTTTGCTCATTCTGTTTGTCCTCCCACTCAAACAACTCTGTAAACACACAGCTCTGTAAATGCTCAACTACGCCAAGCCCTGCTTTATCCACTGGTGCACTGCTGTCCTCCAGGAACTGAGAGACTAATACACGCATTAATAATACATTCAGCAGCGAGAGAGAGAGAGAGAGAGAGAGAGAGAGCGAGCGAGAGGGGCATGCATCTGGTCCTCCCGCCAGGTTGCAATCCAAAGCAATTAGAGCAGGCAGATGGCTAAATGACCACAGAAAAAAAAAAACCCATCCAACTCCAAACGACAGTGACATGTACAAGTGTGCCAAGCGCGCCAAGATTCTGACCCCATCAACTCCAAAAAGAGAGCACAAGTGTGTGTGTGTGTGTGAGAGATAGGGGGGGAAAAAGAGAGTGAGAAAGTAAAGGGGTGCAGAATGTAGGGCAGAGCTACTTCTGGAAGAAAAGGCTGTCGGTGTATTAACCGTTGTAACAGGGCCACCTGCTAATTCATTCGTATCGTACGACCGAGGAAGGGGCGCGGGGGTGGGGGGGGGGAATTATACAAAAAAAAAAAAAAAAAACATGCAATCTGAATTGAATGCCTCTGGCTGACAGAATAACATCACATCGCTACCGTGCCAGCTTTCAGAGCTGAAATTTGGAATCAGATTGCTTCTCTCTAATTTGAGCAAAAGCCGCGTTTGATAGCAGAGCGCAGCCCCGCAGAGATCTAGCTTGTTTCTCTTTAACTCGTAACTCCACTCCTACTGTACAAACACCAACGCCAAAACTAACAAACCTGCATTCCTCTGTGCACTGACCTGCAAGTGCCCACATAATGGACACACACAATTACAGGAGTTTAAGCTGCTTTCTAATCCATTAGACAACTAATAATGATGATTAGCATGATTAGAATGAAAATATACAATACACACATTAGTGATGTCTAATCTGAAGTCAATAAATGTATATACATATATACACATACATACATACATACATACATATATATATACACACACACACCTCTGATAAAGTCACAGGTTACAGTGCTAGAAGGTGATTTTTGTATTTCACCATCTTTATCTTTCTAACAAAGTTCAAATTATGTTGGTATTTGGAACCATACATGTGTATCGAGACAGTTCAAGCATAAGGGACTCCGCACGATACTACCGCCACCGTGCTTCAACCTTAGGTTTGGTGCTTTTTGAGTGAAAAGCTGCCCTTCCCTCTGTATCCATCCTTCGGATGTACCACTCATCCTGTGAGGATGTTCGTGGGGGACAAGCACACACACGTACACCCAATTAAACACCATGGGCAATTTGAAAATGTCAATCAGCCTACAGCACAGGGCTGTAGGAGCAAACCAAGCACTGGGATAGAATCAAACTCTTACAGGTCAGAGGTGAAATTCGAACCCTGGATGTGCGAGACCACAGCGCTGGCCACTATGCCCATGGAAAAACTGTCCTGTTTTTGTGACTGGCATACACCATTCGGCCTCATCATTGTGTCAAGTATTGTGTAGTTTCGCCTTGTTATGTGCAGTGAAGAACCCATAGATCAGACTTGTTTGTCCTATATGGACAAAAATATTTGGCCAAATCAGTTAATTATTGAATTCAGGTGTTTCAATCAGACCCTTTATCCCCCCCCCCCCC
>QMIH01000638.1:257918-285033 GCA_003987875.1 Clarias batrachus | reverse complement strand
AAAAGGAAAAAAAAAAAAAAAAGTGCTTTCTGCCGCTGTGTTCCTATAGATAGTAATCGATTTTCTTCACAGCTCTCACCTCGGCAGCCGTCCTGTTGACTAAAGCTGTCAAATGCCGAGACAGCCGGTTCTGCAACATAAGGAAGCTTTTTCAAACTTCTAGGCTCCTGAAGCGGCGCGACAGAACAGCGGACGCACGGGGTTCCGAGTTTAGAGCGAGCGCAAAAATCGTCTGGGTGCCGGGTGCGAGACACACACACACACACACACACACACCGTTCCCGTTTCTCCCGTGACGCCGGAGCGCCGCTAACCGGGCGAGGCTGGGGTATATGAGGAAGAGGGCAGATAGAGCGTTCCTCCGAGGTGGCAACAGGAACAGCAGATTCGAAAGAGGTTAGGGCCTAGAGGAAGTACTCGCTGGACTGGATGGTGGCCGTAACATGAGACATGATAAAACACTGTACGCGTCTCTGATTTAGATACTGTACAATAAACATTCTGTTATGTATCGCGATTCTTGGGATTCAAAAATCACTCACTCACTCACCGTCTACACCACTTTATTCTGTATACAAGGGCCTGGAGCCCATCACAGGCGGGATACACCCTGGACTGGGTACCAATCCTTCACAGAACACACACATGCATGCGCGCTCGCTCGCTCGCTCGCTCATTCAACACTGCGGGTGATTTGGGAACGCCACTTAGCCTAATCTGTACGTCTTTGAACTGTGGGAGGAAACCAGAGAACCCGAAGGAAACCCACTGAGCACTAGGAGAACATGCAAACGCCGTGCACACAGCCCCGAGGTGGGAATCGAACCCGGACCCTGGAGGTGCAATGCGACAGTGCTAACCGCTAAGCCACCGTGTCCCTGGATTCAAAAATCTATTTATAGATCTTTTTGTTTATATACTGTATGTTTGTATCTGAGGTGGTAATATGTTGCAGTTCCACTGTAATCCTACAGGTGGCTCCACCATTCATACACTTGTGGTAAAATTAGGATTAAGATTATTTAGAATTTAAATTTAGATATTTTTTTTTTATTGATTCTGGATATTTATAAAATTGTGATATAAAGAGAATCCGCACCTGGGTATAGCGATTATATTGCATCAGTCTCTCTCCGGTGATTCCCGCCCCTTTTGTGTAAATATTGTACCATATATATTTGGGAAAATTTCAGAATAAAACATCAATAGAGAGTACAGTACATAAGCCGGTTGTTTATTATAATTAATCAAGATGCACATATTACAGGTTATACGTGTAGTACTCGATACAGTAACCGATTAATTGCGAAGCTCCATGAAGCGCGATAAGATCTCACCGTCTCTGTTCGGCGTTGTGCCGTTGCGCCCACTCCTGAGCAGAAAACCTAAACCTCTGCGTGTGCACGAATGGAATTCATCATCACCCGCTCAAACTCTCTCTCACGTGCACTAATTAATTGTATCTTCACTGTCTCAGACTGTGCGTTTCGCCCACATGCTTTGTGCAGCTGGGGGTTGCCAGATCACGCAGACAAATTCCCCCATATGCAGAGCTGAAAACCCTCCCGCTCGTATAAAACCCAGGGCGAATATAAGAAAGTAAACTTATATTTCAATAAAACCATCATCTGTTGTATTAGAAAAAAAGATAAAGTATTCAAATGATGATTTTTTTTTTTTATTGTTCATAGGAAGGAAGTACTGAACGATAGTGAACGGAAAAAAAACGTGTGTCCACATCATGAAAAAAAAAACTTAATCAAATTATACATTTCTATATAAAAGTGACGAGTTTTAAATTCTGTTAAAGTTCTACAAATTATTACATGCATTGCACAATTCTATGTTTAATATTTGTCTTTGTTTTAAAATAATAAAATAAATTTAACCACCAAGTCGTGACCAAAATCAGTGATGAGATCCATAGTGTGAGCTTTGTGATCTGTTGCGCTGCTAACATGTCCTGTACCGTCATACACCTGGCAGCGCAATTACTGTCTATTCGAGAGACGCGAGACTCACGCAGGGTCCGAAATGAACACCCGCCAAGCGCCAAATGCGGGTAGATTTTCCATTTGCCGAGTAAATCTCAGAGGGCCGTCAGCCACATGGCGGGTAAACGTTCGCACCGAAATAGTCACGTAATTAATTTTTTTTAATAACTCTTCGTTTTTTGGATAAGCTGCAGCTTCTTTCTCCTGCTCCTCTGCTGTCTGTACGTCAGAGCCTTCTGGGAAGGGATGACACACACACACACACACACACACACACACTCGCGCGCACACACACACACAGACGCGTGTAATGACGCAAGCGCACGGCAAACTCCAAGCACCATGCCACTTCTGTTTGCTCTACGGTGAACTCGCCAGGCTGCAACTTGTCTGCTGGTAGCTAGCATTAGCCTCGGGCTACCGAAGTGATATTTACGAGGAGTCAGCTAATCTTATGAATGAAAGCAGACTGCAGGAGGACAAAGCAGAGGAAGGACATGCAGACAGAAGGTGCTATGAGAAATGAAGATGGTGAGGAGCACAGGAGCACGCTGTGTCGAGACGCTGGCTACAGCATGATCAGCTGTGTGTAATTTATTTTATTTATTTAATTTATTTTTTTCTTTCTTTATTTTATTATTTATTTTTTTACACACGGTTTTAATAAAACTCGTTTCGCCCCGACTTCCTCTTTCAGTTTGCATTCAATATAATCCCTTATTATATCAAAAACATGCACTGGATGGAACGACTATATGACGTTGCGAAAACACGGCGTATTATTTTGGCCAGCGGATCCGTTTCATCTACCTGCCAACTTGGCCGAAATCAACTTCAGACCCGGGATACGTGCGTCGTGTGCGGGATGCCGCTGTGCTCGGTATACGTCTGCTACATCAGGTTCTCCGATCAGACGTTCTGAACTCGGTCTTAACCTGGTCGAACTACAGACAGATGTTTCCCAAATGGACGTCAAGCAGCGAACGGATATTAGAAGCTCTCTGAAATCCCTGCCGTCCCAAGAGCACGGAATTGGCTGGAATTTTGTTCAATTGGATCATACGCTTGAATTCCTTACGCAGATGATGTCCTCACTCCGTTCTAGCATACGAGAGTAAGAGAGCGGCCGAACCGAATGAGCGAGCATGATGCTATGGTCGTGGCCAAAAGTTTGAAGAATGACACAAATATTACCTTTTCACAAAGTCTGAGGCATCTTCTTGTCAGATGTTACTATGGTACACTGAAGTATAATTACAAGCAATTCGCAAGTGTCTAATACTGTAAGTTTATGCAGAGAGTCAATATTTGCAGTGTCGGCTCTTCTGTTTCCAAGACCTCCGCAATTCGCCTTGGCATGCTGTCAATCAACTTCTGGCCCACATCCCAAGGATCGAGGATTGACCGCAGGTTCTCAATGGGATTGAAAACCGAGGAGTTTGCCAGGCCATGGACCCAAGATTTCGATGTTTTGTTCTTAATTATCGCTTTTGCCTCGTGGCAGGGTTCTCCATCGTGCAGGAAAAGGCATTGCTCGTCACCAAACTGTTCTTGTTCACCAAACTGGGACAAATAGTTCTCGGAGGATGTTTTCTATCATTCTTTATCCATGGCAGTGTTCTTAGGCAAGATTGTGACTCCGCCCACTACCCTGGCTGAGAAGCGGCCCCACACATGAATGGTCTCGGGATGCTTCACTCGGGATGCTTCACTGTTGGTAGTGCTCACCTCCGGGGAAAAAGACATTCATCGGAGAAGACGACTTTACCCCAGTCCACAGGAGCCTAAACCCTGTACAGTACGTTTTACTGAATATCAGTCCGGCCCTGATGTTCTGAAATGGATGAAGGTGAGCGCTACTATTAGCCCTTTTGGCCACGAGGCGAGGCTCAATCCTCTTTGGAAAATCTGGGTTGTTGAACCGCTGCTAAACCATTAGAACTAGAAATGAAATGTGACACTCATGAGTGTCGATTTAAATAAAAACATGAATCTCCAGTTAGAGTTCGATCCAAACCAGTAAGGAGTACCTTAGTACACCAGTTGCCATGTCGCACTTCTCAATGCATGTGCTGTACTGTATACATCACTTGCCATGAAGAGCGGTGAGATTAAATCAGGATGGTGGAGAAGGATGCAGCACAATACGCTCCGTTCACAAAATGTCCTGATGCAAGCGGCTTAAAATGCGGTCGCAATTTTTAAAATTCCAAATTCAATTTCTAAAAATGTTAAATCTAGCCAGAGGCTTTGCCTGACCCAATTTACAGGGGAATATGCACAGCCTGATGATCCACACAGCGCAGTAGCTTAGGGGGCTGAGGAAATGATCTAGATATTTGCACATGAGAAAATAAGACCGAGTACGTCTGCATCAGATGTCAAGATGATCAAGGCGTCAGAGGCGCTACCGCTGGTTAGCTAGCCAAGTCAGACAGAAGTGTATCCAGCGAGTCGGTCCTGTTGATCTGGCTGTAGACGTAGATTTGGGATTGCGTTCACCTCGTCGGACACGTTTTTAAAGCTAGTTAGTTTGAAGCAGAGTCCGGTCCTGTTCATGTATTTGACGTCTCAACCTGGAACGCGTGCAGCAAGACCGAGCATGTCGGACATGACGCACGGGTTTTTGGAGAAGCTCAGTCTCGAGACACGTCCACGTCAAGGAAGTGCAGTTTATTGATCCGTCATAAAAACCACACGACTGCACGGTGAAAATGAAAGCGGAGTGGAATCTCTGTCGGTCGCTTTAGGTATTTTATTGTTGATGATCTGGAATTTGCTTTATTGAAAGCCTTTCAGCTGATTTAGTCATGCAAATTACTGCTAGGATTTTATCTCGCACGGTCCAACGACAGATTCCGGACTCGCAAAAAAATTCTTTAAACAGAAGTATTTTGACGCTTATATTTCAGAAACCTTTCGGCTTTGGTTTTTCAAGGCAACATTCCTGCGCCCAGCAGCTTGTAATTTCACTTCCTGATAAACACACATCGCGAAATCTTTTTGCACGGCGAGGAGAAATCATGAATAATTGTTACTTGCTATAAAATACAGCATGATCCTGTATTGACAAGAGGGAGAGCTGTACTGTTTGTGCTTCATGACCACACAGGTGACACACCCATGTTGCAGCTTACAGCTCATGTGTGTGTGTGTGTGTGTGTGTGTGTGTGTGTGTGTGTGTGTGGCGCGTTATTATAAACATGGAACCTTAACTAGCCTGCAGTATAACCCGTCTGGGGTGAATCAATTTAGTTTTTTTTTGCCCTAATGTGAGACAGATCAGATTGTTTTCAGGGATTGGCTGAACACATACAGTATCTGATCGGATCATTCAGTCACTTGTGTATGTGGTTCCAGGTCGGATGTACATCCTATACGTGGTCATGCGTCTCGAACGAGAATGGGCAGATTGGAATGCGTGCGACTCTGCGCGTACGTGGGACGTTTGCTGATGCTGACGCCAATCGGCACCGGCGTCCGGCTTTGTTCCTTCTTTTGGACCGCAACACATACAGCCGACTAACTGATTGCCGTCCTACAGAGCGAAATCCCAAGCATTTTTTATTTTTTTTTTTTACTAAAAATCGCATCCATTGTTTGAAAAGAATGATGAGTGGTTGCACGAATCTGACGTGTTTGAACCCAGATGGCTTGAGGAAAGACGCATCTTGTACACTGGGACATGCTGTCCCAGAACGCACACGCATCAACGTTAGTCACTTTTTTTTTTTTCATTTCTTAATAAGAACGGGAACCGTCTTGACGGGTAAAACCGGTCGGACCGAAATCTTGGAACTGAATGACGTGGCTTGCGATGTGAAAGAGCAACCGAACAGGAACAAGCTGGAGATCCTAATGGCATCCTGATCTGACATGACTGGTGCTGTTAAGGCGAGGCCATGTGAAACTACAAATTATGTAAGAAGCGACACACGTGACCAAATTTGTTGCCTAGGGAGCTCATCGTCGCTACGTGTACACTCGTGTGCAGCTCTAGGTCTCATCCGTATTGTTTTCGGATTGATGTCTAAACATGAAAGCGGCCTTTCCCTGAACACACTCCAGTAACGAAACTGACCGCGGCTCGGACAGTTCCTGCTTTCAGTACGTATGTGTGCGTGTGTGTGTGTGTGTGTGTGTGTGTGCGCATGCATTAGGACAAAAGATTAAAATCTCATTCTGGTATGCTTTTGTTAAGCAGCTGACACACAGAAAGGCTTTGTTTATCTTCCTACAAATGACAGTTTTGGAGTTCCTTACATTCGTGCCGTCTCTTTGGCTCTTTGTCAATAAGTGAGGGTCATGTCAGGGTTTTTATCGATTCGATCAGTATCTAAATGTGTGTATAGTGGACCTCTATGAGAGGTCTATGAGATTTAACACCTAGCTTTACTTCTCTATATAATCCCCTGCTACAATGCTATAATCCTAGCGTTTCCATAGTGTTTGGATACCATTTCCTCAGTACACCAGAGACATGATCAGACTGCCTGCTTCACGTCTGTAACTCTAGCCTTCCAGGAACTCCTTTACTCGTACGCAAATGCATGTACCTTGCTACTTCATCAACTTCATCACGGTTTGACTTGAACACTTCCCTTAAGGAATCCAGACATCGATACTGCGCTTGCTGAACGAGCGTCTTGCTACACCCCTTATCCGGTTACAAGGCACCGGTTCCCCCTCACTACCATCAGCGACTGATCTCGGTATCCATTACTCGACTGAACCGGAGCCACGCCTTCGAACGCCTTTTTTGTTCTCGGCCGCTCCTCGCGCGGAGCCTGTATACACGCCTTTGAAGGTATGACCGCGTATATGGGTGTGTGAATGAACCCTGAAGCTCTCGTCTGCGGTCCAGGTGTTTCGTCCGGACATTCCGCGGTACGCGTTCACGTTAGCGTACTGGACGGAGTGGCGAGGGGATCCGTTTCCGCTCTGCGTCCTGCCCTTATCGGTGTGTACGGATCGTTATTGAGCGCCGAATGAACGAGAGATTCGTTTAGCTCGGTTTTATTTCCTCTTATCGTGCGCAGACGCCAGAGGTAATGCCGCTCGCAGGGCTCGTGCGCTGATTTACTTTGACAAGCCGAGTTAATGCTGTCAGTGTCGGATGATGTTAAAGCTGGCAAATGAGAGTAATGTGGACTAATAGAATTTTGATTGATTTTGTAAGCGTCGTTGCCTCTGATCAATCTCCTCTCAGCAGCTCTCTTTGACGCTTTTCAAGTCACAGCTGCGAGCGGGAAAAAAAATACAGCTGTGGGCGAAATGCGGCTGCAGCGGAGGAGAATCCTCGGAGCTTGAAAAATCAGATCGGGAAAATAAAAAGACTCCATCTATTCTTTCTTTCTCTTTTATACACGCACACGTACACGGTGTAAGAGGATCCCGTCTCCACAGGTGTGTTATATGAGGGAGAAGGACATAAAGCTCTTTCTGCTGCCTGAAGCTTCATTACAGTACAAAAGCCATCGCTCAGGGGACCTGCTCAGATTTTACACAATGCCTTCCAGTCTTTCACCATCCGGTGCCAACACACGCACAATATGGTCGCCATGGATACCTGCACGGATGCCTGGCAGGAGTGTAGTAGTAGTAGATGTGAGCTGATTCTCCGGGACGGAGACATGAAGCTGATCTGTCCACCTGTTGACATCGCACTTCATGGGTCATGGAGAACAGGGTCAAGCGTCGGGTGCGAGGTGGGAAGACGAACGAACCGAATGGTGGATTGGACGGCACAAGGAAAGCATGCATACACACTCACACTCGCAGACATTGTCGCTTACACCAGCAGGAGGAAACCACAGAACCCAGAGGAAACCAATATGGGAAAAGATGAAACGTCATAAGGATTAACACATAACAGTAATAATTCTAAAACGCTATGACGTGTCTCTTTATTAAATTCAAACGCTGCCAGTTTGTTTGTTTTCCTTTATTTGACACTTTCACTGGCTATTCATCATCATCATCATCACTCGGCTTTATTGTTCAACGAGGTATTGCAAGAAAAAGTTGAACTGATTTAAAGGTTAATTCAGAATTGCGCGCGCACACACACACACACACACACACACACAGGATCGTGCACGTTAATTAAACCGGCGCTCTGTAATTAGAGCGAGAGAAAGGAGACGCGCTCGGTAAACGCGTGCAGAAGGAGCGGAGACATCTCGCCTCGCGGCTCCCCTGTGCAGTCAAATAATAACCACGCACATCCAACGGCGATCGGCTCCATCTGCTAGCAAAGGCAAATACACGCCGCAGCCACGGAACACAAACGCGCGCGGGCAGCCGGGCGCGTGCGCACGCGGGGCATTAAGCTGTTAAATGAGCCGGCTTGCGGCGGCTCCGTCGGAGGATGTGTGTGAGATTAGGCGGAAGCTTCTGGTATTAAAGCGCTGCCGATGATTAGGAGCGGATCATCCGGGATTTTCCATCGCACACGCACAGCTGCGACGTCACCGAGAAGCTAATTACACACGTGCGCGCGTGCGTGCGTGGGTCTGCGCGTGAGGGAGGTGAGAAGGATGTCAAGCGGGTCGGAGGACGAGCATGTGAGGGATCTGATACTGTGTCGCCTCGTACCATCGGCTCCACACTGACATCTCTCTCGCTCTCTCTCACACACACACACACACACACACACACACACACACACACACACATTCCTTGAATCCCACAGAGCGAAGCTGCTGTTGTAATGTGGGGAGAGAAAGAAGGCAGGAAAGAAAGAAAAGGAGGGAGGAAATGATTATGACTCGTAGAAATGCAACAGCTGCTCCACATCACATCTGCAAAAGAGTCATCTGATACTCCCGGAGAGCACATGAGCGTGTGTGTGTGAGTGAGTGTGTGTGTGTGTCTCTGCAGGGGAGAGGCACAGAACAAGAAACTAAGACAGAAACTCGTGTACGCTGATTTGAATTACCCACAATCCCCCCCCCCCCATTTCCATCTCCTCTCCAAAAGGGAATCATGGGAAATCTCACACACACACACACACACACACACACACACTTAAACAATGAAATTTCCTAGTAAAACACACTGCTTTTGCTGAAGTGCTGTGTGAGAATGCCACACCCACCCCCTCACAGTAAAAGGTGAGAGGTCAGTAGAGTAAGGGGTATGCCACGTTGCCATGGTAACCAAAGAGTTCCTCCCAGCCAGTGCACCCCTCTGAGCTAGCGTCTCTGCTCTCCAGGGGACGCGCGCACACACACACACACACACACACAGAGTGGTAAATGAGCAGGACTATCTGTTGCCTTTACCCCATGTGGTACGTCGTCTCCCTCTCTCGCTCTTTATCTACTTTAGTACTGATTGATGTCTCACACACGCCGACAGCCAAACCAAAACATTTACTCCTGCACAAACAGCCATTGTCCTGCTCCATCTCTAGTCTTCCTGCTAATCCCCTCACTCGCACGCACACACACACACACACAGCAGTGGGGTTTATTTAACCTTCCTCTCTTCTTGCGTTTGTCTATTGTTGCCTCTTTTTCTCCAATTCTTTTCTCCTTTCCCATCTGTGCTTATCTCTCCTCATCAGGCTGCGTCGCGCTCCGCTTCTTCTCGCATCCTCTCTCCACCCGTCCATCAATCTCTCTCTCCGTCTCTGTCCATTCTCACCACCCCCCCCCCTTCTCTCCCACTTTTCTTTTCCCTGTTCCCTTCTCCCTCACCTCTCTCCTCCTCTCGTCTTAATCTCTCTATTTCTTCTCTCTCTCCCCATCTCCATCCATTTCCATCCTTTTCTCAATCCAACCCTCTCTTCTCCTCTCTTTCTCTCAATCTCCATCCATCCTCCTTCTCCAACCCGCTTCCCTTTTCTCCTTCATTATCCCTTTTTTTCTATCCTTCTCACTTCTCAACCCTCTCCCATTCTCTCTCCATCCTTCTTTACCTCTATTCCTCATCTCTCCCTCTCGTTTTATAATGCTCTCTCTCCCCTCTATTCCTCGTCTCTCTGTCCCTTGTGTACGTCTCTCTCTCTCCCTCTCTCTATTCCTTCTGTCTCTCCCTCCATCTCCCTCTAACCCTTCCATCTTTCTCTCTCCAACCTTCTCGTCTACTCCTGCTCCCTCTATTCCTCCTCGTCTCTCTGTCCCTCCATTCCTTCCGTCTCTCCCTCTAACCCTTCCGTCTCTCTCCCTCTCTGTATTCCTCGTCTCTCTCTCTCTCTCTCTCCCTCTCTCGATCTATCTGCAGGAGGTAACCAGCACCTAATTGAGAAGTCTGTGTGTGTTTTCCTGCCAAAGATTTGATCAGGCATACAAATTCTCAAAATCGATCGCGCACACACCCTCCCACCCTCACACACACACACACACCCTGACTGTCTGTTGGTGGGGGAACCTTACATCGTAAGTCATTAAAAAGAAAAAAAAAGGAAAAAAAGTCGTTTTCCTAGTCATCATTTCAACAGTGGCCCCACCCACTACATGTCTGGTGTTTTTTTTTTTTTTTAGTCTGATAGACGAACCGCACCTCTGTCTACACACATGTCTGGGACGTACTGTAAATAAATGTATACAACATCCTGTCTTTAGTGTTGATGAGTAATAGCAGTCAGACCACTTCCTGTCAAATTACCCAAGACTGGCTTACAGTGCATTGTGAAAGGCACTTTAGGACGGCACGGCAGGAAAGTACCAAAGTCTCGAGCAACGGCGATCAGACCGGTGGATTAGAGGACGTCTGGCTTATCCTTTACTTTAAAGAGAGCGCTGTTGACGGACGTGAACCAGATCGCGCATTCTTGTGTGACGTTCAGTGTGACTTGGAGACCGATGACCAGGATGTGAGCGCAGGGTCGGTACTGAGCCCACACGCTACTCCTGCTCAGGAGTCAGTAAAAGCATAGAGCTGGGTGATATGATGATGTAATCAACACGGAGATCAGTCCGATCGCGATACATCTTTACTAGGGGACTAGGACTAACACTAGCACAGTATTGTCAAGTGCATTTGCAAAAGCCATCAAGTACCATGATGAAACTAGATTAGGGCCGTTATGAAGGCTTTACAGAGCATAAGCAGCAGACACATCGCAATATCAACTGTTCGGAGGAGATTACTGCACGTTTCGGACGCCTTCAGCATTGTTTTATAACGTAGAAAGAAATAAAAACCAGGAAAAACCCGGGAATTAGACAGCGCGTCTAAACTTTGGACTGGTAGTGTATATGCATATTTAAATCTTTCATTCACAGTCATTAAATGCTGTTTAAAACAATACAAAAGAAAAACATGAACAGTCGATCAACCTGATAAACGTGTCCTGCAGCCTGCATTGTGCACTTAGATTACCAGGAAGAAAAAAAAACACGCACGCGCACACCAAGGTAAACAGGCAGCACGTCGCTGTGGACTTAAATAGATCATCAATACCACTTCAGAGATATGGAATTTGTACAAATTCATGTGTTCACGCAGCAAGAAATCTGGTGGAATTCACTGGTCAGAAGTGCGGAAACCTGTGATGTAATTGGTCCTCATCAGAGTAGCTACAGTTATAATATCTCATTTCAATGGTGGCTGGGATACATTAGGCAGCGAGTGAACTCCGTCCCTGAAGTTGATGTGTTGCAAACAGGAAAAGAAAAAGAAATGGGCAAAAGGTATAATAGGTGCAGCTGAGTGAGTTTGTGTGAGCAAAACTTGTGACGGCTAGACGACCGGGTCAGAGCAACTCCAGAACTATGCAGGTGTTGTAGCATGCTTCCGTTCTGCAGTGATCGCGACATACCCAAAGTGTTCAAAGAAAAAAACCGGTGAACTGGCGACAGGGTCATGAGCGGCCGAGGCTCACTGATGCACATGGGGAGCGCAGGCTGGTCAGATCTGATCCAATAGAAGCACTTAAGACCTACTCAATACTAGGCATAAGGTGGTCATAATTGTAAGCCTGATCGGTCTATAAAAATTATAATGTAATAATATATATATATATCGATTTTGGGGTCACGTTGTTCCCCTGTTGCAACACAAAATATCATCATATGCAATCGGATAAATCCGAAAAATTGTCTTTTGGTGGTCTCACTGGGTTTCTTTCAGCAGTGGAACTTTAAAGATATTTACCCCGCCCACTATACGTCCGGTATTTCTGCACACTTCCGAGTTGCAATCTGATAAACTAACCGCATGGCTGTCTACACACACACACTTATCTCCAGCACATAATGTAAACCAGTGTGTTCTGGTCATTAGACAGAGTACCAAATGCATACAGCATCCTGTCTTTAACATGGTTCTGTAATGGCAGTCAAACATCCATTTCCTTTCAAATTACCTTGGGCTGGATTACAGTGCGTATCGAAATACAGCGGGAAAGTACCAAAGTCTCAAGTCACGAAGGCTACGAAGTGGGTGGATCAGAGGACGCTCGTCTCTAGTATTAGGCTGAATGTATTCATTACATTTTGATTTATGACTAAAGTAAAATATCATTATATATAGTAACTGTGTTGACTTATAGTTACTTACAGTAACTGTCGACTAGAGCAATTGTTTTAAATAAAGGATATTTTTGCCATTATTTAAACAATAATTGTTTCTAATACTATGAGCACTATGAGGGGGCGTCCATGAAATTGTTATTACTGCTAAGAAAAATAAAATAATGTAATGAAAATTAAGATTTGTCGTGAGCTTAATCCTCCTCTACATATCTTCCACCTAAGGCGACACAGTTCTCCAAAACGGCGCATGAGCTGGTGGAGACCGTCTCCGAGGAAGCCTTCTTTTCGGCTCTTAGGGAAAAGTTCCACCTTCCACGCGGTAATCACCTCGTTGTTGTCGAGGGCCTGCCACGAAGTGCTTTCTTAAAGTGATGGAAGAGGAAGGAGTCACTGGGTACAAGGTGGGGGGGGGGTGGCAGAATTTGTTCCCCAAGTCAACTAGTGCATCGTGAATCTCCTCCGCATTGTTTCGTTTCAACTGCAAGAAGCTAAGTAAGAATGGTACGTGTCTGGTTGTGCATTCCTTATGTAATAAATTGCTAATAAACTAAATTTCACCTGTACTGATAACACACCTAACCGTCACACCCGTAGCTTTTACATTTCTATATGATATTAAAAGCACATATTTTTCCTATTGCCGCCACCACAACTCCGCTGCACGAAATGGTCATAACCTTAAACAAAAAGACCCCCCCCCCCCACACACACACGATTTCCTGAAAATATGATTTAAAAATAATAAATTTGAAAAACCCTTCCAGCTTAAGAGACCCAATGGAACACTCCATTAAGCTCCTCGCCTCCTTTCTTGCATTAGTGTTAAAATATTGATGTTGGTCTTTAGCCAGCTGTTGCAACTCTAAAGTCTCCATCAACACATTCATCTTTTCCCTGTGAAAACTGACTGCATCACCTTTTCAGTGCTGCCTCACTATCACACCTCCCACTGCACCCATTCATCCTTCCAGCCGTCCGTCCGTCCGTCCGTCCATCCATTCATGTCTTCCGGGCTGTCTGAATAAATAAACTTAGGACGACGGGGAGGCTGGGAAACGGCAAAAGTAGGACAGGCCAACCTGGGACTCACCCTGGACCCTCCCCCATGGAGAGAGACAGAGAGAAAGAGGGAGATGAGGAGGGAAGGAGGGAGGATGACGTGTGGTTAACAGGCAGAGATCCAGGTGAGGGGGAAAATGAGAGAATTTTTTTAAAAAGATGAAAAGGGGAGGAGGGAGAGCCGGCGCATGGAGAGGTGCAGAGAGAAGCAGACTATTAATAATCTATTGCAGATTAGGCGTTACAGAATCACTACAAAGAGATTCAGAAGGCAAAAAAAGAGGTACGGCGTAGAGAAAGCGCTTAAAGATCAATCATTCTGATAAGTGCAACTTTCCTCATTACTTCTCTTGTTGCTTTTTTTTTTCTTTCCCTGCTTTCCTCCTCTCTGAGAGGCCTCAGAGCCTGCTCGCTCTCTCTCTCTCTCTCTCTCTCTCTCTCTCTCTCTCTCACACACGCATACACACCCAGAAATGTACGTCTATGTATGTATGTGCACAGAAAACAAAACTACTGGCTCGACCTCCTCTACCCATCATGCAGCGGAAAACACAAACACGGGCACTAAACCAAATCCAGTGCCATCTGGCCTGAAACAGACAGCGTGGACTGACCGAGGACGATGTGCGCATACACAATGAAGGAGCATCGCCCAGGCACAAACCGCCCGATTTCAGAGAACGCGGCTCCCGGAAGGGGACGGCGTGTGCCAGGAGCGCGACGGCGACGCTGTCGAGAAACACATAAACCTTCGGGCTTCTAGTGTGGAACATGAAATTACACGGCCCCTATTCGGCCGCATCACGCGTCGGACAAAGTCCCCGTCATCTTTTTTTTCTTTTTGTTGATGGAAAGGATGGAGCGTCACCGAGGCGGGACAAATCGCATCTCGCTGATTCCAGCTGACTGTATGCGAAAAAATAAAAAATCTTATACCTTTATTTGCTTTTTACTCTCGAGGCGAGATGGAAATTAACATGAGGAAAAGGCGCAGAAATGGGAAATATTGTTATGTCAGTAAAGCTTACTGAACCGGAGAGAGAGAGAGAGAGAGACAAAAAGAATGTTTATTCATCCTTGCCTCCAGTGAAGAAAGCCACAAGTGCTACCCTCTCATTTATTCTAAATGTCAGCCTCTTGAAGAATGAGAGAGAGGGA
Source organism: Clarias batrachus (assembly GCA_003987875.1). Lineage (NCBI taxonomy): Eukaryota > Metazoa > Chordata > Actinopteri > Siluriformes > Clariidae > Clarias > Clarias batrachus. The sequence goes on along the minus strand of QMIH01000638.1, from coordinate 270,338 downwards.
GAGAGAAGCCCACACAGGTAAATGATACAACACAGAAGCTTTCTTTCAATCACACACACACTCACTCACAGAAGCTGATGGAAGTAGGACAGAGACAATGGGCGCTCTGTCTCGGCATGGTCACTCTACCTGTTCCTGGTGCACCATGCGCACACACACACACATACACGTCTCCTTCATATCACTGATCGATTTCTACATGAAAATCATTTCTCCGTCTCCCTTTTCACAGCCTCTCTCACACACAATGATCCTTTATCCTCATTAGTCATAAAGCAGCCACAAGACGGTCAAACTCTTCTGGTGCTTTATCTCTTTCCTGAGGCAGAAGGTCAGAGCGATCGAGGGACGTGCGAGCGATTGTCACACTGTCTCTCCGACTTAACCTTCGACACTTGGTAGTAAAAGCACAATGAGGAACAAGACGAAGGGAAAGCGTGCCTATAAAAAGACTGAGGAAGGGTGTCATTTGCACTGATCAGAAAGAAAAGGGGGGGGGGGGGACGGGTGGACAAAGTAAGAGACAAAATGGTGTCTCATTGAGGAGGAGAACGAGGCAGAGAGAGTGAGGGAGAGAGAGAGAGAAGGTCGAGAAGACAGACAGATCTATTACGAGGTATGAATCAAAGAGAGGTACAGTCGAGGAAAGAGAAGACGTAGTGAAGACAAGGCGGCGGATTGCACTCATCCGTTAACCAGCTGACAGGAAGAAATCAGATGAGACGGAACCACACGAGGAAGCGGATGGCGAGAACGAGGCAAATTACCACATGACAACCGAGGCAGAAAGTAAAGTAGGAAAAAAAAGAAAGAAAAAAAGAAAAAACACTCCTCTTAAGTTCTTCGACTAAACTGCAAATTAAATTAACTTGAGCTTCCTTAAGCTCGACCTTCACATTCGAATCCAGGCTCACTGTGAAAACACTCGCTCGCTCGCTCCTGACTTCACACGCCGGAGTATGCAGTGATCTTAAAGGTCATTGCTGGGCTTTTTTTTTTCCCCTTTCCTCTGATAATGCGCTGTGCCAGGCATGCTAATAGCATTAGCGCTCGCTCTCAAGGAGCATGCTAACTAAAACAAAGCCCCGAGACTTAGCGCCCAGCTGAATTCACGTCGAGGACGGAACAAGGACGGTTTTGTGAGGCTTGAAATTAGGTGTCGTGAAGAGAGAGAGAGAGAGAGAGAGAGAGAGAGAAAAAAGAAAAGTAAAGAAGGATGGAGAAACTAATAGTTAGCATCAAGTGGAGCGAAAGAGACGGAGAACATCAGAGCGGTTAGTCGCTAATCTGGCGCTGTCCTCGTGTTATATGGGTTTATTCTGGGGAGCTGTTGGCTCGACGGGGCTGAAGTAAGCCATGTTTACTTGCAAGGGCATTGCTGGCTTTGCTGATCAATACCGGATCGATAGAGCAAAGCCCAGGCTGTCTCGCAGACGCTGGATAGACACATTAAGGACAATGAGAGGAAGAAGAAGAGGAGGAGGAGGAAAGCAGTGCTCCTTCTCAGGAAGTGCAAAACTGTACAGCTTTAAATTCAGCTCACAGAGCAGCGAGGGAGGAAAAGAAGCAAGTCAAGGTTACTGAAGGAACGGTTTCCTTCTCCGACAAGACGGGTGATATCATAAAGGCGTAATTAACGCTCTCGTAGCCGGAGACGTTCTTCAGCCATTAGCCGGTCGCAGGTCCGGGAAGCCGGCGCGCTCGCGTACAGAACGAGGCATGACGGAAGTAATTGGTGTTCGCCTCATAATGATCAAACCGCAATGTGCAATCCATTATGTGCTCGCAAATAAAACTCACCGAGCGTAATAAACTGGGTACCGCACACACTCAAGCGTGGAGCAGGTTTTACTGAAGCCTTTTTTTTACACCAGTTAACTGAGCGGGCTGCTAAATTCTACGCTCATTTCGTGCACTTTGCAGTGTTTATCTCCTCCGTTTATTCAAACCAGTAGCCTGTTAAAAGTGTTGAGAAGAGGGTCCCTGTGCCACCGGCGATCACACGTCTAAGACCTTCCGCAGGCGGAGGACATCTCACGGAATGCTAAAGAATGCTTTAGATCAAATTCAGCTTTAAAACGCGATGCACCTATAACACAAAAGAGCTTAACTGCTGCGAAAACAACTGCGCGTTTCATTAAACACTGAGGGGAAAATAACAAGTTCAATCAGAACGGAACTTGAGCACTTACTGAGCATGCCTACTAATTAATGTGCCATGATTAAGCAATGCCATGATAGCATGTCAAGTTAATTACCCAGGGTCAAGAAGCACTGAAGAAAAAAAAAAAAAAGAACGAAAGAAACTGCTATGGAAATGTCTAGGAAATTGTAAGTCATGTTTCAAGTGTCATTTCTGTGCATTAGATGACGTTCAGAGCGTTTATGTGTTTTCAACCATCACTTTTAATCAAATGATCTTTTTTTTCATATTTTTCTAATGAAAATGGTTAAAAAAAAAATTTTTTTTAAACTGACAGCTAAATGTATAGAAGACCACCCCTGCCTGTAACCCGCGGCTCACCCCTCTCCGACACACTCTGCATGGCTGCCCAGGATCACAAGAGAAATGATTAAATTATGAGGGTGATTTAAATGGCCATGTCGACTTCATGAAGCTGTGAGAAGCTCTGAAGCAGTAAAAGCTTCCTGAGAGCCGACATCTGCCCAACGAGGAGTGGAGAGAGAAAAAGAGAGAAAAAAAAAGCAGGAAGAAAAGAGCCTGGTGAGTGCAGCAAGTAATGATGGAGAAGAAGAGTGACAAGAACGATTTTTGTCCTCTTGGTGATCTTTTCTCAAACCTAGGGCTCATTGAGTCTTGCTGACCTTTAAAGTGCCTAGTGACAAATTAAATACATTTTCAAATATACATAAGTGAATAGAGAGAATAGAAGTGAATATCCTTCTATTGCTCCGACTCTCCAGGTCACATCACAGCCTCTGTTAGCAAATCAACAGCACCAGGCGTTCCCCAAACACTGAGCGCCAGGCGTTCCCCAAACACTGATCAATGTTCCCCAAACAACAATGTTCTCAACCACTAATTGCTAATCCCGGTTTCGTACAGCCAATCACTGATCACCAATGTTCCAAGCAACAAATTCACCAAAAATCACCAATTTCCCCAGGAACTGATCATTAATCACCGATGTTCTGAATAACGGTGGCACTGTGGCTTAGTGGTTAGCACTGTCGCCTTGCACCTCCAGGTTCCATTTCCGCCTTGCATCGGTGTGCGTGGAGATACTCCGGTTTCCTCCCACAGTCCAAAGATTACGCTAATTAGCGCTCCCAAAATTGTGTTCATGAGTACAAGTGTGAATAACCAAGTACGCAATCACCCTTGTTCCACTAATCAATCACTGATCACCAACTTTCTAATCAAACCAAAGACCAATCACCAACTTCCATGCATTTAATTACAGCTTACCAACATTCAACAACCATCACGGTTTGTTCCACTCACACACACCACCCACGAGCATTTCCTTCCATTCTGTTACCCAAATAGTCACAAAAAGCTTTGTTTTTCCCTCTGCATTCTCGAGAGTAATTAATCTATGACAAACGTCCATTCTTATAAAACTATTTTTTTTTTCCAGAATCATCTCACATAAATCGTCCTTTTTTTGGAGTTTTGATTAAAATCTTTCCTCTTACATGTTGATTAAAGTGTTCGGTCCTCACATGTTGATTAAACTCTTCTTTAAGTTCTGATTAAAATCTTCTACCTTCAAATTATCATGATTCAACAAAAGTTGCGAGTTTTTTCTGCAAGTAATTGTCAATGCTGATGACTTCTAGCAACTTTCTGATCCTGATTATGCTTCGGCTGAGACTGCCGGGAAGAGTCGGCCTCATTTTAGATCCAGACTCTTGACATGATGGATCACGGGTATGCGTGTTCAAGGCTGGGAGCCAAATGACAGGCGAAATTCATCTATTTTCCACGAACATAAGTTGGATTTTAAGTCAGACGTTAGACGCTATACTCGTGATCTCTCTGAAATGCCTACACAAGAAGCTGCTGTCTCTATTATAGAAGGTTTGATGGTTACAAGGCCAGCCATTGATGAATCCTGCCAAAGCACAGTGCTACACAGATTAAGGCTTCGGCTCTAGTCTTTGTGCCTGCTCTCACACACACACACACACACACACAGACTTTATTCACCAGTTTTTTTTTTCTTTCTGCACTACATTCCTGTATTTCTTTTCAATAAACCTGTGCGCTCTTCCTCTACTCTCTTCCTCCCTCCCTCATTGTCTGACTCAGACTCTAATAAAACGCTGGCCTTGAGGTCTGGCCCATGGGTATGATGTGCAGGGGTCTGCTTTATGGTAGTTTTGGGGATGGAGTGGGGTGAGGTGGGGGTCAGGCAGAGGCTAATACTGTGGGGGGCTGGGCTGGGGATTTGAATAAACCAATGACAGAACACCACCCTCAAACAAAAGCGAACTGCACTAAAGAATGAAGGGTGGAGCAAGGGAAGGAAAGAGCCGTGCTCCCAAAGTTAGAAATAAGTATTTTTAAGCAGAGCATGTCCATCTTGCACACTAAAGTTCTACAGCCAACCGTGAGGTCATCTAACACACTCCCACCTGTTTGCACTTTATACTTAGGTGTACTTGATGCTGGAGGTTGTGCGTCTGTGTTTCATTCTCACCCAACTAAATACAGGTCAGTCTGCTTCCCCCTGCCCTCTAAGTAGCCAAATTCTCTCTCCCTGCCCCCATGCTTCCTCACTCTCTGTCTCTCTCTCACTCACACACACATACATACTTGATGCATTCACGCAGAGCGACATTACTACAGTAGCCCCCCCTTTGCTTGCCATTGTTTAAAAACCCCTCAGCATCTCCATAGTAACTGGTTCAAGCTTTTTGACTTGTGTTCATAAACCCAGGCTTATAGTCTGCAACCGCTCATATGAGCCTTAGAGCGGTCTCTTAATGAAATATGTTGCACGTTCAAATTTGATCATGAATCGGGGAAACTTTTTGTCAAAGTAGGACGATTTCGAAATTTCCATGTCTTGATGGTCACGGTGATGGCGATGCAAAATCATCTGTTGCTACGGCAGGAGTCGGCAGCCGGCACGCGCCCAGCCGCGCATTTCATTAGACTGAGCTATGCATCAGGACTAAAATATATACATATGAAAAGAAAACAGAAATTCAATTCAGATACTTTGCATTTCCAAAAATAAAAATAATAAAAATCAGCTGGGCTTCTGTAGCAGATGTTCTGTTGAGGCTAATCAAGTGCATTTATGTAAATTATTTAGTTGAAGGCAGCTCACTGAGGAAGTTAAGAGTCTTCACCGACTCTCATTACCTCACTCACTCCTGTCTCTCTCTCTTCATAGACAGACAGAAAGATACAGAGAGAAATAAATATAGTCTGATTCATGGTGTAAGCATGCAAATGAAGCAAAACTATGACTGGCAGAGAGAACCATCTTTCGAAACAGCGAAACAGGCACCAGTCAAAAATAGTAACCTGAAGCACAACAACAATCATTTATAGTCTTGCAACCATTAACCCGACTGACCATTAAAAGTTAACTGCTGTCACCATTCCGTCAGGTTAACTGCTTATCCAGACATGGCATTTTATTTAGCTCAACTATTCCCTTTCATTTTGTTGAATATCGGTTTCTTGGAGTGTATTACCACACACAGGAGTCTGCTTTGTCCTTGACATTATAACTAGCACCTCTGCCGAGTGTTATCGGATATTAAGGGAAGTGTATTAATTCATCCCTTGACCCTCACTTAAAACATTTTTTTTTAAACTACTGCTGTTAAAAATAAGGTGTAAATGCTCTCATGACACAGCTCTAACTAGAAAAGCAGCAGAAGAAAATATCAGGACCTTTTTTGCCATTTGGTCCTTTATCTTTCTTTGCTTCCTTCATAAATAAAAAATCTATTGTTTCATTATTATAGCCCCCCTCACCCAACCCTTTTCACCCTGACCTGCATTCGATGTGCTCTGAAATGTTCCCTGGCAGAAAAACGGTTCACGCCATGAATAAATGAAAGAAAGGCATAACATTTTGGAGTTGCGAACCTCCTGCATTCGCATGGCACAACTTTAGTCGTTTGTCACTTTGATGTATTATTAAACCCCTTGCGAGCACGCTTTATTCCAGGCATACGAAACGAGAACGGGGTTACACCGATATGCCTCTGGCAGAGAAATCAGCCTTCACCTCTTTGTTTTGTTTTTTTTTTCTTCTCTTCTTATCCCTCCCTCTGGTGCCAACCACAGGCAGCTACAGGTTCCATCCCAAAAACAACTCCTTAACAGTGCCCTACACACGTCACAAGGAATAACGAGTTCCTGCGCCATACAGTACTTAGTGCGCTTCATCTAGGGTCACTAGGGAAGCGTTTTAGGCACGGCCTGTATATCAGGTACTTAAACGCACCTGCTGGCGTAAATAATTAACTATGCAAAGCCGGGAACCTAAAACAGGAAACCGGAAATACCAGTCACGTAGGCAACAGGTTGCGGAATAAAGGGTGAAAAATAATAAGGATATGAGGAAGCGCTATTAGATGTAATGCAATGTATTTCCATGTATTATCTAAACAGAAACCTTTGTTTGAGCTTACGATAGGAAATCCTGTCTCTAAAAAACAAAAACATAGGAATGAAAGCAAGATTATTCACAACACAGTGTTGCTCAGACTGGTATTATTATTATTATTATTATTATTATTATAGACACTGGGAATGAGCGATACTCCTAAGGCATAAAAGAAGGAAGGAAAGATTGAACAGGTGAACATGGTGTGTTTGTTTAAGCTTGTTGTTTATGCAACCAGCCAACATCAAAGGCTTGTTTATAAAAAAAAATAAATAAAATAAAAACAAGGGCAACATATCATACAAGTGATTAGGCGTTTAAAACAAATCCTGTTCCAAAATAGCAGGCTGTTTGACGCTTAGCCATGAGCATTACGAAACGTAGTGTGTACCTGATAACACCTCCAGGAAAAAATACTTAACAAGGCCACACCTTACAGGGGAACATGGCGCACGCCGAAACTGAGCAGCTCACCGAAAGTAAAAGACATCAAGACAAATTCCACAACCGTGTCTCATATGGTTAATTAAAAATAGATCAATCGGGTACATGAACATTCATAGCCTGGTATATACACTGTATACTGTGTGTAAATGAAAGTAAAACTGTATCTGACATTGACAGACTCACTGCTGTTTAGTCCACTGATAATCAAACCAAAGGATTTAAAAGCTACTGATTTATTTGATTTTTTTTTTTTTTTACTGAATAAACGGCTCTCACCTTGAGCTGTGAGGATGTTCAGCAGGATGAGGAATCCTGTCGTTGAACACAACCCGGAGTCCCGCACCATGATGTCTTGTTGAATTATATACACACTCTTACACCTCACACACACACACACACACACTCAGAAGCGAGAAGTCTGTCTTTTATACTACAGAGAAAAATAACGCCTTCCAAAAACAAACTTCAAAAAAGAAAAGAAAAGAAAACAAAGTATCCAGTGCGGGCTCGGTAATGTTACTGTTCAAACTTTCGGCTTTGATCCTCGAACGCTACTTTTGTTTCGCGTCTTTTTAAAAATCTACGTTGTACTCGATTCGAAGCGTCCTCGCGCTCCTCCGCACAACGAACACACACACACACGCGCGCGCTTTTTGGCTTAAAAAATAATAACAATAAAATAAGTATTTCTATATAAATGTTGTCGTCGAAATTCCGGTGAACCTAGATGCAGCGCGCGCTTCTCTCTCTCTCTCTCGCTCTCTCTCTATCTATGTCACTATCTCACGCGCTGCCTCTCAATGCGTCCTCCACAGCAAGCAGGGAAGCTCTGACCGAAACCAGCACACGCTCTGCTCTCCTCTACTGGCGCGCGCGCGGTCACGTGATCGCTCGCTCTCATGACGTCACTCGATTCTTCTTTCACTCAAAAGTGAAAGACACGCTCATTCAGTCATCAAAAAGAAACATTCCAGGTGAATGTCCAGGAAGTTTCATGAGAATCCACGGACGAGAGAGAGAGAGAGAGAGAGAGTGTGTGTGTGTGTGTGTGTGTGTGTGTGAGAGAGAGAGAGAGAAGTTTTCCCCCAACATATGTGAAATGTGAACTGCTGTATAGTACACTATGTCGTGTGTACGTAATGTTAAAACTGACATTCACATATTCCATCACTTTACACGTCTGAGGGAAAAAAATGGTGCACTTTTTTTTTTTTTTTTCTGCACTATGTATCATGTAAGGCAGCATGCTTAGCAGCATACCTGTTAGCACTTGCACCTTTAGGTGCCTGGTTTGATTCCCACCTGTTTGCATATGCTTCCCGTTCATGGTGGGTTTTGGCCGGGTACTCCGGTTTCCTCCCATAGTACGAAGATGTGCAGATTCTGACTTTTGATTCTATCATGTTGTTTTGCGACAATGACCACTGTTAAAAATATTCACTCAATCACTGTCTATACCACTGAATTCCGGGGGGCGGGGGATGCTATATAGCATAAATTGCATAAAGTCGTTGGAAGGAAACCCTCTAAGAACAAGGAGAACATGCAAACAGACCCGAGGCGGGAATTGAAACCAGATTCCGGAGGTGCAAGGCAACAGTGCTAACCACTATGCCACTATATAGATTAAAAATGAATAAGTAATTAGTATTAGCTTAATTGGTGTTTCCAAATTTTCAACAGATCTCCGGAGGTGTCCTTTCAAAGGCACAGGTTAAATCGGGTCATGTTTTACCCTAATCTTAACAACAAACTATGAAGGTTGATCAAATCAAACCAGGACTTTGGATTGTGCAGAAAAGCAGAACACAGTTCTTTTCTCTGTATAATCCCCTGCTACAATAATGCACCGATCCCTGCATTTCACTAGTGCTGGGATAACATCGAAGTAGAACGTTTTCTCAGGCATGATCAGACTGTCCTGTCTGCTTCACGTCAGAAATGTGAAGCAGGAACTCCCAGGAACTCCTTTAATGGCCCAAACACATGGAAATGGCTTGGAGCGAGGTCAGAACTGTACGAGTTACGTGGTAATAACTCCCAGCTGTGTTTCTATGATGTTCAAATGGTGTTTGTGAATGATGGCGTGTACAGTTCCCACAGACAGATGTGTCTCTTCCGCAAGTTGGCGACAAGTTATCCATCGATTTTCAAGGATCAGGTGTTCCACCCGCTGAATTTTCACTGGAACGAATGCAGTGGGCTCCGAGCCACCACCGCCAGGATCATCATTCATGGACATATGGCCTTAATTAAAACGTTTGCAAGTCTTCTGTAAACGTCAATCGGTTCCATAATCCATGAGAAGGCCCGGTTTGACTTAAATGCCCCTTGTATAATTCTAGTAACAATAGAAAGAGGTGTTTCAGGATGCTTAGCTTTTGTCTCTGAGACAGTGCTCCCTCAGACGAACCAACATCCTGGCCTGAAATTTGACTGGAATTTTCACTTCCAGGCATGCTTAGGCATGGGGGCATTAAAATCTGAAAAGAAGTTGACAAATGGTAATCGTTAAACCGGAAAAACATTTTGTCAACCATATATCATGAAACTATGAGAATTTACTTCTTGAATGTCTGTGTACAAGACTCACACTACAAAGTACAATAGGCATACTTTTCAGCTGACAGGGAAAGGTAAAGTTTTACTAGGCTGTTTTGTGAGCTTTAGAGGAAGTAGAGAGGTGACTAATCTGTCACAGAGCCTTGACACAAAGCAAATGAAAAAAAGAAACAAAAAGCAAACTGGTTCTAGAACATAAACACGGATGCCAAAAAAGAAAAGAAAACATTAACCCTTAATGTGGCAAAACTGTTTATACATGCAGCAACCAATCAAAGAATGGGGCAATATCCATTGAATAGTGACATTTGATTTAACAATATGTTGCAATAAGTTACTTCGAAACCACAAATAAGTTCCTTGATATTAAAAATATTCATATTTTAGTTTTCAGAAATTCACATTTTTGAAATAAGGTGTAATGTGGAAATGTTGCATAATGTTCACCAATTCCAGATGTTTATGTTAGATAATCAACAGCTTTCAAATTCACCTGGGCACAGTGGCGTGGTGGGTAGCACTGTAACCTCGCACCTGCGGGGTCGATTCCAGTTTCTCGTCTTGGTGCTTGGAGTTTGCATGTTCTCCCTGTGGTTGGTGAGTTTCCACCTGGTGCTCCAGTTAATCCCAAATTGTCCACAATGTGTGAGTGTTTGTGCCACGCCTTGCGCCTGAAGTCTCCCGGGATGGCCTCCAGACTTCCCTCGACCCTGTAAAGGATTAGCGTTATGTAATGAACAACTTGAGCATTCAGGCCACCCGGGAGTCAATCTCACTCATTGTCTATACCGCTTTATCCTGGATACAGGGTCGCGGGAGGCCTGGAACCTATCCCTGGGGACTTAGGGCAGGAGGTGTGGTACACCCTGGATGGGGTACCAATCCATTGCAGGGTGCACACATAAAACACATGGAAACACCAATATGCATGTTTTTGACTCGGGGAGGAAACCCAGCAAGCAGGAGGCTAACATGCAAACAGACCCGATGCAGGAATTGAACCCAGACCCCAGAGGTGCAAGGCAACAGTGCTAACCACCATGCTGCCTGAAAAGCCTTTGCACACTGAATTCCCCCGAAAGTCAATGAATGTGCATCTTTTTTGCACACCTGAAAACGGACCTGAATTGATGTCTTTTATCATTCAAAATCTCTCCTTTGGCTTTATACTAATCAGGTTGCGGCATGATGATACTTATCTTTCAACTGGAAATAGTAGTATTCCATCAACACAGATAACAGATCATTGGAAAGGTTGGTTTTTAGACAGCCTTAGTGTCATTACTCTAAGTATAAAGGGGAGGCTATATTAAGCAGCTCGCAGAAATTGCCCGGTATGGAGGTGTCAGAAAGGAAATAATTGGGCTCTGTTTCCTGAGTGCAATTAATCTTTGTGTATTAGAGCCATTGTGTGCGTAGAAGCAACACCGCCGCCCCCCCCCACCACCTGCTGCAGATACCTTTACCACTGTTCGAGCCGACGTGTCACTCAAAGCGATCCAGCCTGCGTCTTGCCACCTCAAGTGCATATCCATTAGCAACACCCGTCAACATCCTTGTACAACACCCGTGAGCAAATGATCGAGCAAATTATTGGGAAGATTGAGGAAACCCTGTGCATCCTAAGCAGGGTCGATGTGCTCTGGATTGAAAGGCGAGCCATTGTTCCTGCTTAGGGTTTTTTTTTTTTTTCTTCTTTTATCTGCTGCAGTTAATCGGTCATGTTCTTTGCAGATGTACCCTCTTTTAGTTTTGAGCTCACTCCATAGGAAGCGTGTTGGGAGAAGATAACAAACTAGTTTGTTATGGGGAGGGAAAGATATTTTTAATATCTCGTGGCTTTGTTGGAGAAACCTTCATCTTTTTCTCCTTAGGTTAATAAAGTCCTATGAAATGGGAATTATTTCCTAAATTAAAATCTCACATGTTGGCAATTCGCACAGTTGATGATGCAGAGGCAACCGTATTTTAAACCATCACCCCATATGTGTGTGTGTGTGTGTATCCAAAATTAAAGGCAGCTACCTGCAGTTGATTACTATAACAACCAAGGGACTTCATTTGAATAATTTCTCTCCATGCCTGGCTTGTCTTCTCCCTATCATAGCTAATCCCTCGCTCTCCCTCTCTGTTCACACAGGGATCAGGATATGTACACTGCCATGGCTCTCATTAGCTACTGTTATCCTACTTTGCTGGCTCTGAAATATTCTTTAATTCATTTCCCCCCACTATCTGTCGTTCACGTTCCCTCTTCGCTTTCATCCTCGAATTTTCTAGCACTTCCTCTTTCATTCTCCCGTCTTACACTAAGAGGTAATTAGGAGCAACGAGTGCTTAGCAGCGTGATAACTTTTGTTCGTTTTAATTAAAGACTTTTACAGGGATGAAGACATTTAGCCAAGGAAATACAGACTGTTTCAGATATACTGTATATATCTTAAATTCTCTCGCTGCCTGAGTATCAGATTCATATACAAACACCCACAAACACACAATAGCTGCCTGGTGCACAGTTTTTACCCTTATTTGTATTCTTTGTGTGGGCAGTATGTGACTGAAGTTCAGCAGTAGCAGACGGAAAAGGAATGAGAATTAATAACAGTCGATATGTACTTCAGTTTGTGCACCACAGAAATAATCTCAGTGACAGAACAGATCTTGCATACTGCCAGAATGAGGCTATTTCATGCTTATAGCTGACATGAAAATATTGAACACATATACCATCTTTGAGGTGTTTTGCAAAGATGTTTACATTTTACTAAGATACATTTTATTTAAGATGTTTACATTTTATTAAGATACATTT
>QMIH01000638.1:181282-252708 GCA_003987875.1 Clarias batrachus | reverse complement strand
GGTTTTCACAGCACCATTAAGTGACAGCGGGGAAGATAGCCAGCCAGGCAGGCACGGGGAGTATTAAAAAAAAAAAAAAAAAAAAAAAAAAAAAACGATTAATGTTTCAAGGACCCACATGTATTTTTCACTCTTGGCCACCCAGGCAAACTGTCACACAAAGCTTTCAGACTTTCTTTTCTGTTCATTTTTTTTTTTCATTTCTCAATGTCTAAATTCCAAGAATCCCTTTTGCAAAACTCACTCCGAACTCTTGTGCATCATCTGATAAAACACAGTCGCACAGAAAACCATATTTGGTAGGAAAGCATGGTAAAATGTAGGGTTGTTTCAACCACTGACATGACTTTTTTTTTTTTTTACATTTTTTTGTGTTTTAAAGCTAAAATTTCTTGTCTTATTTGTTAAGAAAGAAAACGAAATGTTACTTATTTCACACCCATCAAGACATCCTGATTATTATTGTTATTATTATTATTATTATTATTATTATTATTATAAGTATTATTAGTATATTGCAGAGTAGATATACAGTAAGAGTCACAATCTGGTTGGGGACGGGTTTCAGTCCTAATGTGGTTGTTGTTTAAAACAGGCAAGCAGTAAGATATTAAAGTCATTTTTAGCAAAGAAAAAAACAGGGTGATGTATGAGGGGTGCACATTCCATCAATTTTATTACGCTTTCTCAGGCCAACGTCTGCACGGCCAAAACACAGTATTCGTGCTGATTTTTATTTTTTTATGTTATACATATAATACAGAAAATGTGTGTGCCTTGTCTTTCTGGAGGTCTTAACATGCTCAAAAGGCACGCAGGTTGTGTGGTGCGCCCGGGTGGCGATGGCGCAGGTGCTTGGGCCCGCTCATCGCTGCTAGCAACTATATTTATTATTATTGCAGAGTAGATATAGGAGTCACATTAGGGTTGGGGAAGGGTTTCAGTCTTGATGTGGTTGTTGTTCAGAACAGGCTGTCAAGAAGCCAAGCTGCAAGATATTGAAGTCATTTTTAAAATCGAAAAAAAAAAAGGGTGATGTATGAGGGATGGACAGTCCATCCATTTTATTATGGTTTCTCACGCCAGTTGCTGCGCGGCCAAAAACACAGTGTTGGTGCTGATTGAATTTTTTTTTTCTATGTTATACGTATAATACAGAAAATGTATTATATTTTCTATTTATCTATGTATTTATAAATTACAGCTACTTCTGAAGTTTATGCAACATGGAAGTGACCAATCTTGCTTCCTTAAAAACAGCTCTTAGTTGCTAAGAGTGTTGGAGAGATGAGTTTAGAGTTTAGTGCCCCCCAAAATGGCCATTTGTCAGCAATTAAAATGCAAATTCTTATATATTTCTTCATAGTATGATAGTAATATTGGTGTAAGCTTCTAGAAACATATGACCTGTAAAAATGTTGCTTAAATTGTTCTTTAACAAAAAAAATAAATAAATAAATGAAAATTTAAGCAACATTTTTACAGGTCATATGTTTCTAGAAGCTTACAACAATATTACTATCATACTATGAAGAAATATGAATAATTTGCATTTTAATTGATGTTGATGTTTGTAAAAAAAAAAAAAAAAAAAAAGCAAAAAAATCTGTAGTGTCCGTAACCATGTAAAATTCATGTTGCAATAGCTTAACGATTTTGCATTTTAGAATTACTTTCTAAAGAAAACTTTTTCAGGTTCATGTCTTTTTATGTGAAATCTAAATTGGATAAGTTTAAGTTGAATGGCAATTATGATCATTGAAAGTTACAGACACTACACAAAAGGGCCTGAAATTGTTTTTAGCAAATGTGTTTTTATCTGATAAAAATAGACATGTGTATGTATATTTGCAAAACCCGAAGAATGGATCGGAAGACTAGAAGCAATAAGTATTATTTTAATAAATGGTGTGAAATGATCCTGTCTGAAAATTCACTTTTTCACCCACTGTAGGTGACCCATTCTAGCACCAATACCACGTGCCTGTGAACTGTGCATGTGCATGAACTTTTGCATGAAACTTTCCCTCAGTTGTAACATAACTATGGCAGAAATGCTCTTTCACTTGTTTACAATGATTTAAAAGCAACATATTCAACATCATCTGGTAATAATTTCAATTACGGACATTAAAATAATGGGATTTTAATTGAGTCCCTCGTTGATTCAAGAATGCTTTAGAAATGCTTAAGTATGTGAATATACAGTAAGCTCTCATTAAAAAAAAAAAAATCACCAAGCCTCTATTATTATTATTCATTCTAATAATAACATTTTTTGTGCATTTTTTTTATAAAACATTTGCAGTTAATGAATGGAGTGATGTGATCATGGTAGTAGAAGGCGCGAAGGTCACCCTGCACTGCTCTGAGGAATCCTCTGTACCAGTAAGCAAGGTCAGATGGTTGACGATGCTAAACAGGGGCGAAACCTGGACGAATCTGTTTTCAGTGAACGTTAGCAGAGCAAGATTGGATGGGAGGCAAATGAAACACCAGTCGGGCAGAATCCTGGAGATATCTCAGAATTTTTCTTTGCAATTTACCGCATCAGTGCAAAACAGAGGTCTCTACTCCTGCCGTATGGAGAAGGAGGACAGGACGCTCAACGAGAGGATTGTCCTTCTGGCTCTTATTAAATGTTGAGTAGTCCCCGCTGTCTTTATCTCGTTTACACACATTGTTTTTTTTTTTTAGCTGTCTCTCAGTTGTTTATTTTGCTAGTGATGAGTTTTGCTATAAGAGCTGACCTTTAAGAGCTGAGTCCTTTACTAAGGTGTATTTGTGTTTACATGCGCCGTTCAAGTCAAACCGGGACTTTTATTGTGCAGAATAACAGAACACGGTAAAAACTAGCTTCATCCCAGTGTTTCACTAGCGGTTGGAGATCATCAATATGAAAAAGTTTTCTCACTACACCAAAGCCATGATTGGACTGACTGCTTCACGTCTAAACCGCTGGCTTCCCAGGAACTCCTTTAAATCGCTTGAGGTGAGGTCAGGGCTGTATGGGGGTTGTGGCAATCCCAACTCCCAGCTGATTTCCTGTAATGATGCAGGAGGTACAGCGAGCAGTAGGAGCTCATGCATTTCTCTGCAAAAAAACAGAACGCCTTAGGTGATCAAACCAAGCCATTGCCCCCTGAGAGCCGTCTACTAGCTGAATCATACAGCCTTTTTGAAAACATTTGCACCATTTGCTCTGGATAAGAGTTTCATTACCGTTTTGTGCTTGTAGTCTTCTGTACAGTAAATGTCAATCATTTTTTTAATGCCTTCATTCACCAGAAACTTCATCACGAGTCCTGGTTTGGCTTGAACGCCCCTCGTATTATTAACAACGTTCTTTTTCCAAATCATATTTATGTAGAGAAGATCACGTCTACAGTACATCAAGAAAAGAGTAGTAAATATACAGCACAAGACAACATGGAGCGTTATTTATTCAATTAAAATTGTTTCCTTAGATAATATTCATCTTCATGTCAAGAGGTAACTATTACAGGCAATTAACACATTGTCTGAAAAGCATACAACTGTAAATATTTGCAAATATAATATCATAACGGAACAAATATCAACATAATATTCATCTTCTGTTCCTTATCACACAGCTATTGAAATCATTTAATGATTCACTTCCTCGGAATATTTACAGAGCAATATTATTATATATATTATATTATTTTATATATATATATATATCATCTACTATATCTGTGTGTGTTTTTGTGTGCTCGTGTGTGTCAGTGACCTTGGATCCAGCTCCTGTCATCCCCATCTACAGCACTGTGAAGCTGAAAGCTGAAGTCTCTCCCTTCTACGCCGTAGCGAGCGGGACGTGGCTTTCACCTAACGGTTCCCCGCTATCCACTGACGTGTCCTTGCTAGGCACCCTGCTCACCAAGCTGCCCCGTGTTACCCCCAGTGACAGCGACACTTACACCTGCAACATTAGTGTGAATGTCCAAAGAAGGAAGCCTGTCTACAGATTCACAATCAGAGTGAACGTCAACAGTGAGAAAACACACTCACTTGAACACACGACTCGGTTTAGACGTATTTACACTGCTCAGCCATGACATTATGACCGCCTGCCTAATATTGAGTAGGTCCCCGTTTGCCACCAAAACAGTAATGACCTGTGTGTTCTGACATCTTCCTATACAAAGCAGCATTCAGAAATTTGAGATACTTCTATTGGTTCAGACTACATGGACCAGCCTTGGCTCCTCATGTGCATCAGTGAGCCTTGGCCATCTATGACACCTTGTACCTCTTTTGGCAGGTTCTGACCACTGCAGCTTGGGGACATCTACCATAAGCTGCCATATCCAGTCCAATAGCCATTACAATTTGTATTTCTCACAGTAGCTACATTTTCAATATCTCGTTCCAATGGCGCCTGGAAATGGGTGGGATATATTAAACCTGAAGTTAATGTGTTGGAAGCAAGAAAAATGGGCAAGCATAAGGATTTGAGTGGCTTTGACAAGATCCAAACTGTGATGACTAGAGGACTGGGTGAGTGAAGAACCGCAGCTCTTTTGGGATGTTCCCAGTCTGCAGTGGTCAGAACCTGCCAAAAGAGGTCCAAGGAAGGAAAACCAGTGAACTGGCGACAGGGTCATTGGGGCTCAAGGCTCACTGGTGCGCATGGGGAGCACAGGCTGGTCCGTGTAGTTTAATCCAACTAGTATACAGTAAATCAAATTGAGAAAAGGGTTAATGCAGAACACACAGCACATCAGTGTTGTACTCAATATTATGCATGTGGGCATCATCATTATGACTCATACGACCTCAAGATTCGACATGCGCATTGCGAGTTGTGAGACGCTTTTCTCCTCGTCACCATTGCATAGTGTGATTGATTTGAGTTCCAGCTACCTTGAACCAGTCTGACCACTGTCCCTTGACCTCTGTCACCAGCAAGGCATTTCCACTAGAAGAACTAGTACTTGCTGGATTTTTTTAGTTTTTTTTTTTTTTTTGTATCATTGTGTTTAAAGATTCATGCGAAAAAATCCCAACAGTTTCTAAAAAACTTTAGCCCCATCTGACACCATATCCCTGATGGTTGATATATGCACAGTAAATGACTATACATAATATGGTCATAAGGAATTCCTAAGAGGCGGAGACGTGTATGAGCACATAAAGTTGCAAAATCCCGAGATGAGCGAAGCTATTTCCCAAACTTCGGCTTGTCTGAGAAAAGGTGGTGACGTGGCTGGGTTGAGAAGATTTCATAACACGTGTTAAGCATATGAGCCTTTTTCTACCTAGGCAAATCCTCATTTGTGGTTAATATTAGAAGCCTATAAAATCTCCCAGGTGATACGGGATTCGATGGAAATACTCAAATCTGAGTGCAAACAAACGATTACCAAGGACAGAAATGAGACTCGATAAACCTTAGACAAGCACATAAAGCTTTGATTAACGGTTGATAATCATTTGAACATATAGGTTACAAGGTTTGTCTGAGTCTGATCAGGGATCTCCAGTGCGTCCACGTCTGTGATCTCTTGTGTAGACTCATGGCTGAGATCAGGATATTACATGATACTCTTTTCGATATAGGAAACTACTGCTGGTATTTGTCCTACGCATGACCAAACAGACAGAGACAAGACGTACCCGATTACTGGAAGTCAGCGATAGTGGAATATAACGTTTCCTCAAAGTACACAGCTCAGAAAAGAACCCTCGTTCCCGTGTACGACGAATAAACAGAATTAGCTTTGTCTTTTATTTTTCTAAGTCAGCCTTGTGGCAGATTCTTAATATGTAATGTTTGCTGAGAAATCATAAAGAGGAGCTCCCTGATGCACTTTCCTGAATTTCCCAATAGTTATGGTAATTCAGCAATATGCCACTCAAAGTTGTGCAGTTGTAATGAATATTGCTTAATCTGTAGTTATATTACCTCAAGTGTTATTTTGCTCTGCCGACACATATCCTTTCGCTATTAGCGGAATAATGTTTAACGACACACAGTTAGCGACCGTCATGTTACCGGTTTTTACCAGTACTATATAGCCAAAAGGTGAGGAGAATAAACCATTCATCTAAGAGAATATCAGCTGGGTGGCACCTCCCGGGTCCGGGTTCGATTCCTGTCTCTGTGTGCATGCAGTTCGCATGTTCTCCTCATGTTGGTGGGTTTCCTCCGGGTACGCCGGTTTCCTCCCACAGTCCAAAGACCTGCATTCGGTTAGGCTAATTGGCGTTCCCAAATTGGCTGTAGTGTGTGAATGAATGTATGTGTGTATGTGTGTGTGTGCCCTGCGATGGATTGGCACCCTGTCCAGTAGTGGGATAGGCTCCAGGCCCCCCGTGACCCTGAATACAGGATAAAGCGGTATAGACGATGAGTGAGTGAGTGAGTGAGTGAGTGAATATCAGCTGACTTCCAAATTCCAGGGTGGAATCCCAAATAAAATAAGTAAAATGGCAGTGTGTACAGTCCCTTGTTCCACACACCAAGTAGTGCCCTTGATCAGGGGTTAGAATGGAATGTGAGATTTAGCCTTGTGTTAGAAGCTCCTTAGGCATTTCGAAACAAGTCAGAACCACTTAGAAGCAATTACTAGGGAGTGTAGTGTTGTTAAGGATGACATCATGTTAGCAGATGTGTTTTCTTCCATGACTGGTTTCGCATGTGGGTTTTGGCAGGCAGCTGCTCTCCCCTCAGTACTGCAGACAGTAACAACGTACTTTCGTCCATGCTGCCAACCGACAGCAGTAGAACACCTGTGACTCAGAGTGATACATATCATATCATCAGGACAAGCATCCGTGTGCTGTTGCCATCCATTATCACCACCAGTGGAGTGCTTCTTGTCCAATCAGTCGGAATTAACTGTAGTATAAAACCAAATCAATAAACTCTAACCAGAGTTCACCCTGTAACTACTGTACTTCTACTAATCTATATCACAATGCCAGCTTTATATCCATGAGCTCGTTTGAAGACATTACTCGTTACTATGGCAACAGTTAGTTTACAGAAATTTGTATGGTGGACTTTTTTTCTTTCTTTTTTTTCCCACCAGGTGTCTCTGTTATAATGGTAACTTTTTTAGTAAGCATCTATTAGTTTAGCTTTAAAGATGTAGCTTTAGGTTTTCTGACTTTGCAGTATCTTGGTGTCTTGGTACGTTCGGCAGAAAAAAGAGACTGAAATGTTTACAGCTTCCACAAGTGATAACAGACTCTTGCATATGATGTGTATTTTTTCATAAATACAATGAAAATAATGCAAAAGTGGGCATGAATTTTTATTAACTGACACAGGTCATTGAAATCGCACAAGTCTTCTTCTGTGCAAAGACACAACTCAACATAGTCTCCGTGAATATGTCATGCCATGAATTTGTTCCGCCGTCGAACCTGACTCGGGAATTCTCTTCGAAAATCCGCTCCGTCTCAGCTGATTGTCTTCCACTGCATGATTTGGCTCCAGTGCCAGTGGTTTCCCCCTTGTTTAAACATCTTCATCCTTCTGTGTACATTGCTCTCGTCGATGGTGTCATCTCTGTAAACATTCTGTAGCGCAGTTGGAGACCTGCGACAAAGTGGATGTTCAAGTGCTGGGTTCAACGGTGGTGCAAATGCCGCCCTCATAATATAATTATCAGTATTATGGCACATTGCTGTGATCTGAAACACTTTAGGACAGGCCGTTATAGGAAAATAATGAACCTAGCGAGGTAACAGCATCACACTAACCTATCATATTATTATCCATGGCACTATTTGTCCTGGTTTAATCCTTATTTAATGGCAGCCAATGGTAGTCCAGGATCTTAAAATTCTGAATAAATACTCATTCTCTTTCTTTCTTGTTACAGAAAAGGGATCGTCACGTTTTCAGAACATTACATATGGTAAGACTTTGTGCCTCCATTGTCTCAGCCATGCTCGACACTGATCAGCTCCCGGTCTTACACACGCTGCCATCTCATCAGCCTCACACCATCTGGTTCTGCCTGAAACCACTTTTGCTAATCCAAACATTTTACATCATCAAGCAAACACGCTACATGCATCAGCACACTCCCTCCCTGGCTAAATCCCAAATGGCTCCATACTGGATATAGAACGTGCTATTTTAGAGTAGGTAGTAAGCAGCGCACATGTGCACACACACACACACACACACACACACAAACAAACTAGCACATCAGAGACCACAATGCATCAAAGTATAGGTTTCTCATGCCTCTGCTCCTCTTCCTGTCTTTCTGCTCTCACACTCACATGCTCTATTCGCATGACTGTCAGTACAGCCATGCCTCCACAATGACGAGCTGCGCTGAGGATTATCGTGAATCGAGCTAAACATTATTGCTGCCTCATCATTCTCCATTCTCCACTAGTTCCTTAATCAAATTGCTGATCCGCTTTTATTTCAGTTTTGTTTCTGCGTTAAACAAGCATGTGGTGACTTATAATAATAAGTCCTGATCATTTCTTTGAGGAAATCCCCATCAGTACCAGTGTTTTATGGGTTTAAATATAGCCGACAGTATAGTAGATTAGGGAAGAAAACTATAGAATGTAGCAATAGGATGTATTTAGAAGCCTTTGGGATTTTCTGAACTTTTCTTACCAAAACAGTATATGATAAAAAGACAAAATGGTTAGTACCGTGTACTGTAAGTATAAGTGTCAGCAGGATGTGGCGGTTGCTTAGTGGTTAGCACTGTCGCATTGCGCCTCCCAGATACAGGTTTGAATCCCAACCATGCCTCCATATGAGAGTCTGTGTGCATGTTCTCCTCCGGGTACTTATACTCGGTCTCCTTTCACAGACCAAAGACCATGCAGGTTAGAATGCTGAATGGTGTTCCCAAATGGACGGTTGGTCACCATTGGCCTCCACAGTCCACTAGTTGAATTACAGAGGTTCCTAGATGCACAGACGGATATGACACAAGCATACACATGATAGGGGATCATATGATAGGGGATCACTTAAAATAGTGTAAAAAAAAAAACAACAAGTCATGGGACTGGGACTAAACAGCTGTATAGCCTTAAGAAAGCCAATTATCATTAAGGCTAATCAGAAAAAGCAGAAGAAAAAAAAACAAAGAAATGAGGTCACCTGACTACATAATTACTGTATAATGAATGACGGGGATTTTTCCATCAATAAAGTTATTTCTTCCCTGATGGCGCAGGCATATTCCAGGACTCAAATTGTTAAAGAGTGGTTCTAGGAGTCAGAGAAATCTTCAATTTTCATACATGGATCAGCCACCATAGAGGCCAGATCTTAACCCCAATGAGAATCTTTGGGTTGTACTGGAGAAGGCTTTATGTACCAATCCGAGTTCCCATCATCAATGAAATGAGAACAATGATTGTACCTCTGGATGGAAATAAAGTTGTGACATTGTGTACGTTTATCTAAATGATGCCACACCCATATACTGTATATATATGCAGTGTATATATTAGATGAACAATTACTCTCATTCCAAACCAGAACCCCAAGGTGGGATGTCCAGAAGAACTGGAAATGATTTAGGCTGAGATGATCTAATTGATTTCGCTCACTGTACATTCCAGTTGAGGAATACACTCACCTAAAGGGTGAAGTACTGTACGCTACATGACACATGGTGCGGATATCAAAGAGGAAGTCCGACAAGTTTTTCTTCCTGTTTTGTTTATCTGTATGCTTTGATCTGCTTTCTGTGCCTCAGCTGTATGTCTCTTTTTCAGCAAGACCAGTGTCCAGTCTGGCAGCTCTGTCTGGGTCTGCCGTCACGATCCCCTGCTCTGACATCAACGGCGACTACGTCATGCTCTACTGGTGGCGCGTAGGTTCCCTAAAATCAGATCCAAAGCTGATCTTCCACTTTGACCGCTGGAGGAATTCCCGGAATCAGTCGAACCCCCGCCTCCGGTTGCACAAACGCTCCCCTGTGGTTCCTGGAAACTTCTCCTTCCTCCTGAGGCCGGAGTTAAAAGACGCAGGCACCTATCATTGTGAGGTCTTCAGGGATGACCAAATTTTCGGCCAGGCCACAGCACTGACCGTTTTAAATGGTAAAACAATTTGTCCAATTGGTATTACAATAGAGAATGAGTCCAAAGGAAAAATCTCCAGTGACACAAGTGTTAGTCAGAAGAAGGTGTTGTATCCAAGTGCCTCCTTCCACACTGGATTTCAGTTTATTATGCATACACACCCCATAGCGACAAGCACACGTGCCAATTACAATCAAATCTACACAGCATTACATATCGTCTGAAATGCATCACCGGTGACCAGCACACACACAGCATCCTCTCAGTCTCCCTGCATTCATTTTTACATGTCCTCCATCCCCACCCCATCTCCTTCGTTCTTGTTCCTGTCCTGCTTTTCATTCACCATCATGTCTTTGCCTTTCAAGGACCCCCTGTCTGTTTCTCACACTCTAATATAATGGCTTTTAGTAGGCCTCATTAAAGATCTCATTATGTGTAATTACACCTGCTGCCAGTCGCTGCTGACGGCGCTGGCGGCTCTGCCATTACTGTGGAAACTGGTGGGCTCAATTAGGCCAGGATTGATTCTGATTTGAGTGGAAGAAGACACACTGAATCAGTCATGGTCAGCTCCGGTCGGTCTGCTATCCACCTAGCTAATGAATGCACATCAACTTAACCTTTCCTTTTCTGTCCTTATGCCTCTATACATCTACATAACTAGTCTCTCTCTCTCTCTCTCTCTTGTCCAGGCTATAATACACAGTCCTCTTCCACCCTGGAGCTGACCTGTGAGTATTCCACGGAATCTGAGGTCCCATCTCTAAAATGGTCGCACCTCCAAAAGCCTGATCGCCCACTGCCTTTAACCGCAGTTCCTGGTCAGAAGATCTTAACACTAGATCTCCCAATAACCCCAGACACAGCTGGCCAGTACGCCTGCACTCTGAGCCTACAAAACGGCCAAACCGTCAGATACCTCTACACTGCCATGTCGCCTTCTACAGGTAAGGACACACATTTCCACACACACACACATCTCCTTATGACCTATTCAGTTCAGGCGTCTCATTGTTTCTTGATTCTTCTGTGTGTAAATGTTTTGGTCGAAGTCATTGCCTGGATTGGGAGCGCCATGCTGTGACAAACAGAACGCTCGGTAACCAAAGACAGCGGGCCCGACATGCGAAGTCTCCCCATTTAGGCTTCACCAGTAATCCTGTTTAGAATCCTAAGCGAGGGTCAATACGCTGCCAGACACGGTCACCACAGGCACATCCATAATCATGTCCACAAATAGGCAGGCTGAGGTTGAAAGCAGGAATCAGAAAGCATGCTGAAGCAGGGGAATACCGAGTGAAGAAAACCCAGGCACAAGGGGAATTTGAACAAACAACATTTTAATACGGCAGTTAAACACGGTGAGGAGAGAGCATGAAAGAAGAAAGTGAAAGATAATGAGTTTTATATATATACTGTAGTGTGTGTGTGTGTGAGTGTGTGTGGGTGTGTGCCTGTGAGTTTGCACATCATTATTCTAGCAGCGCAGCAGATCAGATCAGGGAGTGGAATTCCACGGGTCACTAAAAAGGTCAAAGTTCTTACATTCACTTACTCAATGGACTGTCACTTTAATTACCATCTATCACAATTAAAATTTTTATTAAAGCCTGTAATCACACTCCGACTCCGAGTCTATGAAGCAGATTCCAGAAGCGAAGTCATTTTTTGATAAGGCTTCCCCCGATCTGAATAGCTCCATCCACTGCTTCCAGGGAACCAAAACCTGCTGCACGGTGGAAACACTTAAGGGTGGGAGGGAGGGGATTTAAAAGTAAATATGACTAAAGAATTTCTAATTTTCAATCTATGATGGGCGTTCAAGTCAAACCGGGACTTTTCACTGTGCAAAAAAAAAACCCACAAAAAAAACAGAACACGGTCATCTCTATATAATCTCCTGCTGCACTAGTGCACTTACTGTATCCCGCGTTTCACTGGTGCTTGGATACCATCAATTTTTCTCACTATGGACTGCCTGCTCCATGTCTGAAACGCTGGCCTCCCAGGAACTCCTTGAATAAGGTCGAGTTCCTACAGACAGATGCTTTTCTTCCATCAGTTTTCAAACATCAGAGGCTCCCCTCGCTGAAGGTCCACAGTAGCGCCTGCAGTGAGCCGCGAGCCACCTCGCCAGAGTTTGCACGATCGAATCTTTTACTAAGAGTCTAATCAAAGTCTCATCACTTGGAGTCAATCGACAATTTTTTATGCCGTCATTCACGTCATTCAGAGATTTCATCACAAGTCCCGGTTTGACATGAACGCTCCAAATAGAGGCCTATACAGGACCTAAAAAGTAACGCTTATTAATAATGCTAATGTTATAGAAACATAATCTACCAGGTAGTGTGAGACACAACAACACGTCCCAGCAGAAGTGCTTCATTCCCCTGCTTCATATCAGAAATGACAATTACAGCATGTTTATTAGCTATATGATATTTGAACGCTTTATTATGCCTAACGTTGTGGAATCCTTGTTCTCACTTATCCTATAACATCTATAAATAGCTGTTCCTCAAATAACTTTCACGATGGTCACAATCCAGAGAAACCACAAAAATCCCAACTGTCAAGAAACTAAAAGCGGCAGCTTCACTCCTCACTGTTACACTGCACTGAAACTGGAGACTCCTTCCCGAACAGCTAAAACAGTAAAATCTTTACCGTCTCATCCATTACAAACATTTCTCCTTCTGATTATATGCAGTGTCTGCCACACGAGTGCCAGTGCGAGTCGTCACCATAGAAACAATGCCTTATTAGGAAGAGTGCATTAATGCTATAAACCTGTCAGCGCTGCTGCTATAGAAAATTCAATCAACACCTTCGGACCAATCAGATTAGAGAACGCAGCAGCACGGAAACAGCGGTTGGCTCTGATCTCATTTTGATTTGACCTTTTCTCCCGGTTCTAGCTGCTAGAATCCCTGAAGTGCCCTTGGTTGTTACAGAATCACATTATACATGAAATGGTGTGTCTCCCTTTGCATGCGAACTCCCTGCATGTAAATCAAGCTGGGCCTGTTTCCTCGTTATGGTGTGGGGAATTTGAATACGCTCAGCATCGGGGACATTACGTAATGCCGTTCGTTCTCTTCCTCCCTCTTTCGATCCCTCCCTTCACCCTTACAGAACAATTCTGGACTAAGATGAATTTTTTTTAGGGGTTTCCAGTCATGATATTACTTCATTTATTATTATCATATGAGGGTTTACGTGTGTAACTGCACTGCAGAGACTCTGAGATTTGGTCCATAATAAGATTGACCCTGTGGACTCTCTTTTAATGGAAATGAACAGAGTCAAGGTTCTCTCTCTCTCTCTCTCTCTCTCTCTCTCACTCTGTCTTTGTGTCTGTTACAGAGCCACCTTGCTGTGTGACTAAGCTGCCTGATAAATTAACCACCGACTCTGCTGTCCCTCTGCTGCAGCCTACTGGTAAGAGCTACAAAATATTCCCATCACTTGACACCTGCTACATCCCCCCCACCCCCCACCCCCCCTCACCTGTCGACTTCCTTCTCTATCAATCTGTCGGTGCATCCGTCCAGACGGTTCCGTTCTCCTCCTGCCTCTCTCCATCCTCCTCTTTTTGGTACCCGTGATTGCCGTTGCTGTCGGGGTGTTGCTATGGAGACGAGGACCTTGCACCTTCCCTCGGAGTGAGTTCTGCCCATTCGTGCTCTAATCTGAATACTGTCGGCTCACCCTGAACGGTCATAATAGATAAGGGTCAGTAGTCTTTGTAGATGCATGTCTGCTTGTGTGTGTGTGTGTGTGTTTGCAGATGTGGAGCGCAGTCTGTCTTACTACTCTGGAGAAGTGGAGAACATCTATGAAAATCCCCAGGACCTGATACAGGTGATTTCTGCAAGCTATTATCACCTCTGCACAAACACACATCAATCTAATGTTCTAACCCCGCTTGTGTTTTCTCCCCCAGGCACCTCCAGAAAATGCCGTGTACATGGTGAGTGTGTTTCTCTCTAAGACCAATACAACCTGAGTCAAATGGTTAGTGCCTGGTGTGTGATATTATATATATATATATATATATATTAGAAATATTAAGACGTGAACTGGGTCAAACCACAAATCCGATTCGGCTCTTGCGTCATTTATAACCATGCCCTCCCTCCCCTTCATTTCCCTCCCTCCCACCTCTGCAGGATCTGAAGCTCACAGGCGAGACGGATGTTTATAGGGAATTAGACAGGTGAGAGAAGATTGACTGCGAGTCACACAAAGAACGTGACCTAGCGCAGTCACTGTACCCATTACTACTGTAGCTTTCAGTCCATCATCCAGTATACATTAAAATGAATGTCTGCTTCTTTAACTATGTGTGTGTGTGTGTGTGTGTGTGTGTGTGTGTGTGTATTCTTTCGTTTCAGATATGACCCGTGTTGCGGTTAAGTTCACACATTCGGATGACAATTAAAATGCATTTTGTGAACATTTACGTTTATCAGCGAAGGGATGTACAGTACATAACGGTGATAACTGCAAACACTGATAAATCACAATAAAGCATCATGAGGTTACTATCGCTGTATCATCTACTGTAGGTGATGAATTCAAGTCTTAAGAGTTAAAAACGACATTTATTTCTCGATATAATCCCCCGTTACACTAATGCACTTTCACTATTGCTTGGACACCATCAAGGTAGAAAATCTTCTCAGTACGCCCGAGTATGCCTGCTTCACGTCTGAAACACTGGCCTACCAGGAACTCCCTCAGTGGCCCAAAATGATTCGGATGTGGTAATGACTCATCCGAATTGTGTGTACACTTCACACGGTCAGATTTGTCTCTTCCACCACCTGAAGTTATACATTGTTTTTTCCGGGATCAGGCGTTCCACTCACAGAATGTTCTCAGGAAAGACTACAATGGGCTCTGAGCCACATTCAGATCTGGGATCGTCTTCGTTCATGAACATACGGCCTTGTCTAAAGCGTTCGCATGTTTTACTGCGACTAAGAGTCTCATCATCGAACTGTGCTTGAAGTCTGACGTGCATGTCAATCAGTTTTCAATCAATCAGAAATGGCACCCAAAGTCCCGGTTTGACTTGAACATAGCCTTTATAACATAACATTACAATGTAAACAAAACAAACATGTGATTGGAATGTACTGTACTTTTAACCCAAACCCCGAGATGCTAAATTTATTTTCAAGATTAATGTACTTACAAGAGAGCGCTGTGGTGATGCTGGTGATGATGGTGATGCTGGTGGTGATGATGGTAGTGGTAGCAAAGCCACCTCACAGCACCAGGGTCTTAGATCCGATCCTGGGCTCATGTTACTGTCTGTGTGGAGAGTCACATGTTTTCCCAGCATCCTCATGGTTTGTGTGAAAGTGTGTGTACTGTACATGGTGTCATCAGGATCGGAAATGACTGAAATCAAATGAATGGACGTAACTAGACTATTTAACCACCCCGAATCACCTACTGTAAGGACTGTCGATGCAAATTCACAGTTTAGTATGTGCAAAACTTTGTATCCCCTTCAGACACAATAATGAAAAATGAAATGTTATTGAATTCTTACCAACAAGTAGTGCAATGTGATGAGCTGTACAGTACTGTATATGCATCGCTTTATTGTCCCAAGTAACAAACATGGTACAATGTTGTTTGCTTTGATATTAACATGAATAAAACATATACAGGTTCAATAATAATGTTTTTTTTTTTCCTTTTGGATGTGTTATAAATATTCTCTGTTGACTCCTACGCCTCCAGCCTCTTTCTTATCTCAAGAACAGCTTCTGAATGCTCTCCGTCTTACCTTGTTATGCATTCCCTGCTTTTTATTAGCAGTCACTTTGATTCTTTTCAAATCCAAGTAAATTGACCATTTTGGATTCATTTGATTAAATCTTAAATACCTTTTTAGTCATACTGGAATTTGGTCTGTTTTCTTTTTTTAATATTCGTCAGTTCCTTTATGGGTGGCAGTGCGGCGGTGTAGTGATTAACTCTGTGGCCTCGCACCTCCAGGGTCGGGGTTAGATCCCTGCCTCGGGTCCGCCTGTGCGTAGAGTTTTTTTACATTCTCTCAGAACTTGGTGGTTTCCACCTTTCTCATCTTTCCGTCCAAAGACATGCAGAGTAGGCTAATTGGAGTCTCCAAATTGCCCACAGTTGCACGTGTGTGTGTGTGTGTGTGTGTCCTGTGATAGACTGACATCCTGCCCAAGGTGTCCCCCGCCCTGTGCCCCAAAGCGATATATAGAATGA
Organism: Clarias batrachus; assembly: GCA_003987875.1. NCBI lineage: Eukaryota > Metazoa > Chordata > Actinopteri > Siluriformes > Clariidae > Clarias > Clarias batrachus. Next base: position 236,394 of record QMIH01000638.1, on the reverse strand, counting down.
AAGAGAAAGTTACTTTATAGCTAAGTCAGAAATCCCATTTGTATGACATTACCATAGGCTCCTACTCACAGGCTAAAAGTGAACAATATATAACATGTAGCCAAAGGTGACGATATAAGAAGAACTCGAAAGCCTCCCGAAACAAGAAATCTAGTTCTCGTTAGACGTTTCTGTGAATTCCCTTGAAATGTACTACAGCATAGAGAAGAGACGCTATGAAAGAAGATGTTTTTCAGATGTTTGACCTTGCTGTGACCCTGACTATGTTTAAACTGATTTTGAAAATCTTTTCAGTCCTTCTGCAGGTTATTATGATAATTCCATATAAATCCTGCAAACCTTCAGCCACCTGCTTTTGAGATATCGTGCTAGTGAGAATACAAGATTTTTATCCAACATAAAAAGAATCACTAAGTAATATGCAATAAATAAAGTAAGTAAGTAAATAAATAAATAAATAAACTTTAGTTTGGGACGTGCAGTTAAATTGATTAATTTAATTCCATCCACCATTTAGCTCCAAAGTGTGTCATCCCAGCACAACCTGGTGTTAAATTAACACCCAGCAGTGTTTATATGAGTCGAATAAACCCTGAAGGTGTTCATCAACAGTGAAGATTTTACTGTGTACATTAACAAAAAATATGCCAGGCTTAACATTTATAGTCGCAATTTAACTTTTTATTAAACAAGACAGTTCCTGCTGTCACGTACACTGAGAGAGGTATAAACAAATGTTCATTTAGTCATCTCTCTCTCGCTCTATCTATCTCTCTCTCTCGCTGGACAGGAAGAACTGGAAAATGCAGTTATTCACCTCCAAATCATTCCTTGTGGGTGTAAAACTTCTCTAGATAGAAATAGATATATGAAAGAAATTCTTTGATTATACAGTTTTGTCTAAAAGAACTTGAAAGCGACACTTGAGTAAAAGTACACGTATCTTACCATGAAATGACTCGGGTAGAAGTTAAAGTCACCTTTTAGAATATTATTTGAGTAATGCATCTAATATTTTCTGTACTTAAGTATCAAAAGTAATTTTCTGATATGACACATAAAAAAAAAAGGATTCAAATTTTTTATATGTACTTTAATGTCCTTTTCTTATAGTAAACGGTCAAAACAAGGTATTGGTGCTAAAAAGTGTTTCACCTATGTGAAAAAATGAATTTCATCAAGAAAGGACCACATAACACTAATTTTTATAATACTTAATGCTTCTTATCTCCCGATCAATGCTTCGTTTTTTTTGTAAATATGCATACACATTTATATTTTTATCAGGTAAAAACAAACACATTTGCTAAATACAATTTCATGCCCTTTTATGTCGTGTACGTAACCTTTTTAATTCAAATCTTTCAGTTATCTTAACTGTCATTCAGATGAAACTTGGCCAATTTAGATTTCACATAAAAAGACATAAACCCCAAAAAGTGTATTATTCTAAAAATGCTGACATTGCAACATGAATTTGACATGGTTACGGACACTACAGATTATTTGCTTGTTAAGCCTTTACCAAAAAAACATTTTAAGCAACAATTTTTACAGGTCATATGTTTCTAGACACTTATACCAAGTTTAGTATCAATACTCATAAAGACATACATGTATGAATAATGTGCATTTTAAATCATTATTGTTTGAAGCAAGACAGTATAACGCTGAAAAATTACCATTTTGGCACATAGATCTGTCTAAAACAGTAAAGCAAGACTGGTTATTTCCATGTTGCATAAACTTTAGAAGTGGCTTCTTGGCACACACATTTTCCATATCATACTGTATGTATCCTAAATTAAATTTCCATGCAGGCTAATCAGTGACATTAGCTAGAACACGTTAGAGGAGCCTATCCCAGGAAATCCATGTGCACGTGGCAGGGTACAAACTAGATGAGGTGCCAATCCATCGCAGATTAAAAACATATACACACTATGGGAAATTTGTGAACGCCAATTAGCCTAATCTGAATGTCTTTGGACTGTGGGATTACCGAATTACCTGGAGGAAATCCACCAAACAGGGGGAGAACATGCAAACTCCACGCATAGAATCAAACCCTCGACTGTGAAGGTGCAAGGCCACAGTACTAACCACTACACCACCTCGCCTACATGCCACCCGGCAGACCAAGCGATGAATACTCCCAACCTCAGAGGTATATCTGTTTTTTCTGTGGCAGTAACTTGCATGTAAAAAGTAAAAATAACACAAATTAATCTGCATTTTAACATTGAAAAGAATCGTAGCTGGCGTGAGTGAAACAAAAAAAAGGAGAAGGAGATGGGGTGTAGAACGACTTTCACACACACATACATACACACACACACGCACGCACACACGCACGCACGCACACACACACACACACACACACACACACACTAACGGACGAGCTAAAATTAAAAATACATTTTAACTTGATAAACGAGTGAGGTTTTGCACTATGAGCAGTATCAGTTCAAACGCTGTGACTGACAAACATCATGTGAACACAATTGAGCCAAGGTTTTTCTCTCTCGCGCGCACTGCGGGATTGCTGGTAATCATCTCCCATGTCCTTCTCAGTGCTGGTGCGTCACTCCTATATTCAACATCCGTGCATGCGTGTACTGTTTGTTATGACACTGTGACCATGTGTTTTACTGTATATTTTGGATTAATACTTTTATATTAATATTTTTGGGTTGTGGAACAAATCATTTGAGTTTCCATTATTTCTTATAGGGTAATTCCCTTTGATATACATGTGTTTTGGATTACAATCACGCTTCCAGAACGAATTCTGCTCGCAATCCAAGGTACTTCAATATCTGAGTGAAGTTTAACCTGCACCATAAGTTAAATCTAAAGGTTGAGTAAAAACATTGTTATCAAGAGTTATGTGTCGAATTTAATAAACTACTAATAAAGCACTTGCTCAATGTAAACAAACACCTGCACAACTAGATATTAATTAGAAAATCTAAACTAAATATTATACTGGGATTTTTCCCCCCCGCTGAAAATGAGACCCTAAGTGCTAACCACTAAGTCACTGTGTCAACACATAAGATGCTCAACCTTACAAAATTTCATTTCTTTGTATTAAGTTAGCTTAGGCAGAGAGTGTTGCCGTACGGAACACTAGCTCAACCTAAACAAAATAGGATTCGTTTTCGATCTCGAATCGATTCTTCGAACCGATTCACTATGAAGGTGTCGTTCCGGAAGACTCGCTGCACTGCACTGTATTGTTACGATGGCTGACATTTTGAATCGCGTTGACCCACACGGGCTTCCGTAGGCGCCGACTGAGGAATGATGGCTGTTTGGTTATGGTTCCGCTGCCTGTTCGGGCCCAGTCTGCACCGGATCCATCGCTCACAGGACCACGCCAGACCCGAGGGCAGAACAGGAAGGAGGGTATGCACTTCCACTCTCTCATATTAACGCAAGAAAAACTGCGCAGCTTCGGCAGGGCTCGGCTGCGTCCGAAACCGTGCACTACCGCACTACTTCTTCTGAATACTACTGTACTTAGTAGTGCGCCAGTATCCTAGGAAACCGTTCCCTGCTCTTTCGCGTACTACTCCAGTATAGTGCGCGAGTATCCGTGTGAACGCGCTGGCTAGCTAGCATGCTAAAGCCAAGTAGGAAGGCTGAGAGCTTTGTCACAGTGACCTTTAATAATGATTTGAAGATAACGTTGACTTTGTGAGGATTTATTGCCTATTATTTTTTAAGAGTATGAAACAAACTCTTAAAAAAAATAACAGTTGAATTGTGCAACAGTTACGTCAGTTCCTGTGCAGGAAATATAGCTTAGGTTTAGCTGCTCTAATAGTTGACCTGTTATGTAACTTCTACTTTCTTAAGCCTTTTTGCAGCATTTTGAACTTCTGAGCATTCTCAACATTGCAGTAAGAGTTTATCAAATCTGTAGAGACTTTTTATTTATGAATTTTACTCTGACCGAATATTTCAAGCAAAAATAGTCCATAATAATTTATTTATTCATTCAGTTTACCATGATTCTTATCCTGTGTAGTGTCATGGGGGTCACCCTGCATGGGGTGCCAAAAATTTGCAGGGCAGAGGCACATACCTTTACATATCCATTCATACACATGCAATTTGGAATCCCACAATTCTGCACAGGTTTAACACCGGACGCTCTTCCTTACGCAACCCTCCCATTTAATCCAGGCTTGGGAGCGGCACTGCCTCCAGTGTCTGGGGTTTGGCCATTGGGTGGGAATCAAACCCAGGCCTCTTCTGCATGGCAGACGAGAAACCTGCCACTGAGACACCAATGACCTGTCAGGGGAAGCTCGAATACCTGGAGGAAACTGACAAAGCACACGTTGGAATCCCCAGCCTCCTTAAGTTGGGTGTTCCCTGGTGTACCCCTGAGCCACTGCGCCATCGCATCGCATCACATCCCCCCCCCCCCAGAAACCAATTTAAAAAATTTAAAATCTGACTGCTTCCTACTGCTTCTTGAATGGCAATTTAAAAAAATATTTAAAAAACTGCTGATGTGAGCTCCAGCATCGAAGTGGTGTGCGAAGCAGTATCTGTATCCAGAAAGTTCAGACACAGAAACCAGCATTACATAAAAGAACACTTTGAGTTTTATGTGGTTCTCGCTTCATTCACACATCATTCTGATTTACAGGGTTGGGATTACCAGCCAAGAGGTTTGGAAAGACACACTGACAGCATCCTTGGTTGGGTAAGTGATTCTCCCCAGCATGATATACAGTACTGGGAAAAAGTCTCAAACCCTCCAGCATTTCTTTATATTTTGGTTTGAAAGAGCCAGACTTTCTTGCATTTTTTTTTTTTCAACATTGTTTTGAGGAAAAGTTCCCTAGGCTTGCTAAAGGACTCGCAGTACTTTACTTTACTCCCTGTTTGTTACGCAGTGACCTATGAATAATTCAAGCATCAAAAAAACTTAAGACATGAACCAGTGAGAAACAGGTGCAGATGATGACAGATGATCAGGCCAGTGATTGGTATACTGATGATGCTGAATGCTGAGTGGTTGGAACAGACGAGAGGGGAAATGAGGTCCCTGCTGAGGTTTTTACATAAACAACCAAATTTTCAAACTGTATTTTTAAGCACATTGCAGCCTGTCAGTAAAATATTTCTTCATATTTCTTTAATCTATTTAATTGAATTTTATTGAATGTAATGTGAGGAAGTGAGTGAGCTGAAGACTTTTGCACAGTACTTTTGTAAATGGACTAAAGCGGTTTATCTCCATCTTAGTCATGGATAAGTGTTCAATATAGGTCACTTCCTTCAAACAGATTCCAGATTCAAATAGGGATGTGTGTTTTTAAGGAAGAATCTTTAAAATACACTACCAGTCAAAAGTTTTTACACATCTTCTAATTCAGTGGTCTTTCCTTATTTGTATTTCTCTCTACACCGTAAAAGAACGCTGAAGGCGTTCAAGATGTGCAATAATCTCCTTTAAACTGTTGATGTGCCTGCTACTTACGCTCTGTAAAGTCTTCATAACGGCTCTAATCGGAGGTGCTGTTTGTTAATTGGTGATGTTTGAGGCTCTGTAGCAGAGGTAGGTTTTGGTCTTGCTTTCCTGGGAAGGTCTTCACGAGAGCCGGTTTCATCATGGTACTTGATGAGTTATGCAAATGCACTTCCTTTTCTTGCAAGAACTATTACAGAATAACTGACCTTCATGTCTTTAAAATGACATCTGAGTGCTGTTAGTGTTGTTAATTACATAATGCTCTGTTTTATTCTATAGGTATAAATCTCCAGTATTGTTCTAGAATGTAGGAAATAAATCCAAAATTGTGTCCAAATTTTTGACTGGTACTGTATATAAAATAATATATTGTTATAGAAAATGTTATACAGTTTGCTTACTGGGTAATGTCCTGAGTTTTGATCATGATGAGTGTTTATTGTATAAGTGTATTAAGTATTTGCACTTTATCTAGACTTTTAGTGTTGCATCATACTTCTGATTAAGCCCTGTGGTGTTCCAATATTTATGACTTATGCGACTTGAACTTAACGTGAGAGACTTGTGTGTTCTAAAGTTAATTAAAAGTGTGTGTTTCCTCTCTCCAGGCTTCAGTGCTGTGGTCCCTCTCCTACTACAGCTCGCCTCTCATACTCTGCTATCTCTACAGGAAAGGTATACAGTACCTGCACCTACTCGTACACTTAACGCTCACGTTCAAAATCCAGTTTTTGGAGAACCCAAACCATTCCACGTTTTTGTTCCGTTCCACCTCCTGTGTCAGGTAATCAAGGGTTGTAGACTCCTGATTGCAGCTTCGCTGCGCGACCGGTCGATAGATTGCACTTACCTCCGACTACGTGTGCTGATTATAATGGTGGCCTAATCAAAGCTAATCATACTAGTTGAGTCTTATGCTAATGTTGTTCGTGGGTGTGTATATAGTATTACTGTTTGGGAAATTCCTGCTTGTGTGTGTATGTGTGTGTGTGCGCGGTATACTTCTTGTAGCTGTTTCTACTGTCAAGTGGGTGTATACAGTGTCTCTGTAAGAGTGAAACTAAAGTCTCTTTTGTATTTAACCGGTTTTGTGATTGTTTTATGAGGTGGTTGCATAGTGCTGATCTCTTTATTTTCTGTTTTTTTTTTTTTTTGACTGTGTGTATACAGTTCAAATGAATTAAATGTAATTGGTTGTTTAATACAGTGTTTCATTTGTTAATTTACCACCACAAAGCAATTTTTTATGCCTTTTACTACTTCAAAGATAATTGGATTAGTGTGTAAACTGTTTATTGTTAATTAATTCCCTAATGGATAATTAGTTATTCAGTAAGTAATGATTTCTTTGCCAGCGGGTTTGTCTGATTGGAGTGTAAAAAGGGTCAGAGAAGGGTTTGAGTAGCAGAAGGAAAAGTCGAACTGAGGTTATCTTTAGCTTTTGACAGGTTTGAGTTTTGAGAGTTGGAGGCATTTCCAATAATTGTTTTCTTTTCCTGGAAGGCAAGTTTTTTTTTTCTTCAAAAATGGGTGTGAGCGATCTGACACATTGCAATACTTTTCACCTCACATTAACAGTCCCAAGTGGTGGCTCAGGAGGTTGAGGCTCTGGGTTGATGATCAAAGGGTCAGTGGTTCGAACCCCACCACCGCCAAGTTGCCATTGTTCAACCCTTTGGCAAAGCCATCAACCGTATACCAATAGAAATACCCAGCCACTGGAGATGGAGGGCGTTCTCAGTGCCAGTCCCAAACCTGGACAAATGTGTGGGTTGTGGGGGAATAAATTGATTTAGTCATGAATCACGATTCATTCATGAGCCTATTCATGCATCACCAAAATCAATTTTAATTGATTAATTATACTTACAATAGAGACGCACCAGTCGATCAGTCTATGACGGGAATTGCCTGTTTTTCAGTTTGATCAGCCATGACAGATCACCCTCCGATACAACCAATTCTGTGCAAGCGCACAAGCCTCCGTGTGGTGCAACAGAAACACATTGTTATGGAGTTACATTATCAAAGTTAAAGCACATGTTAAAAAAAAAAATCTAATCTCTCTTTTACTCCAAGATATTAACTGCAACGGACTAGTCTCAAACCCACACATTACTCACGCGTACATCAGTCTCAAAACACCGCGAGCGCTAATTAGTCTCGAAACACCCGTGTGAGAAGCCGCGTGTGTGCACCCTTGTTCTCCTAACTGATCAACACATGCGCGAGACTCTTGAGGCGGTAAACGGTCACGGTTTTTGTATAATCCTACAGGCGGTACACTCTAAACTATTCACACACTCGCATCCTGTGGTGAAGTAGTTTGCTAAGTGAAGTATTTGCTAAGTTTGTTTAGAAATAATTATAGCGGATGACAGAGCTTTTTGCTTAATTTAATTTAAAGTTAAATGTTGAACTCTTGTATTTGCGGTTCGTTCATATTGTTTAAAAGCTGCTCGGAGTTTTAAATAAGAAAACTAATATAATTAACAGGCTACATATAATTACTCATGTTTAATTCAGTTGTGAGGCCGAGACTAAAGCTAAGGTATAAAACATTTCAGGTATTATTTGAGTTATTATTAGATTAAAAAAGTTAGATTAACTTTAACCTTAATTATCTCTTATACAGTTCTCATTGTGTTTCTCATCGAATGTTCACTTGAATTTTTATTTATTACTCTTCTACAATGGCATATTTTATTGAATTTTAAATTAATCCTGCTATTCAGTGTCACCCAGAAGAGAATGAGATCCCTCTTGAGTCTGCTTCCTTTCACGGTTTCTTGCTCATGACTTCTCAGGAGGTTTTTCCTTGACAACTTTGCCTCTAGCTTGCTCATTAGGGATCAGGTTCTGTAGGCTTTAGGGTTTGAGATTAGTAGATTCAGCTCATCAATGACAGTGTAATAAGGACAAGACCAGTGTTACACTTTGCAGTAATTTAGACTGTGTGAATCTATAATACTAAAACTGTCAGAATACCTTTTTTGTCCTAAATAAACTGGATCACAGTGTTACACTTTCACGTCCACGGTGCCAACTTTTGAACAATCGTTGTAAAAAGCTGCAGCTGATTGTAAACATTTTTTTAAAGGACGTTCTACACAGATAAGACTAGAAGAGGGCCGCGCGTTAACCCTTATGTTCTGTTTCGGGTTCCTGAGAATCCAGAGCCTCTTTATCAGCTAAAAACAAACTCAAACATTGTTTTATCAGCTTTCTACTTCACGACCTTTAATAATTCCATGGGATTTGCCAATAAACCATTATTTTGTTCTGATGCTGCCTGTGCTCCAGACACCAAGTACAATAATTCATATTTAGCATCTCAGAAAATCCAGCTATAAAATATAGATTATTGTCCATATTAAAATAAAATACATTTAGGTTTGGTGTTGAGGGTAAACACACACACACACACACACACACACACACACAATCTTATTTTTCATCTAATGGGTATTGAAATTTATCGTATCGTATATATAAACATTTGGACTCGTATGAAAACTATTTGGAAGAAAAAAAACAACTGCAACATTTGGGGCTCTGGGACCCTAAACAACAAAGCAGTAAAGTGTGCAACAGAACACAAGGGTTAAGCTTAAAGGCAGCAGAAAAAATGCAGTATATCACGTCATATTGTTAATAGATTTGTTTCTAAAAGTTAGTTTTTCCGTTTCAGGTTATATCTGCAGCAGTAAGCTCATTCCTGTCAGCCAGTACATCGGCACGGCGCTGGTCTGTTTACTGGGAGTCGCGTGTCTGAGAGGTGAGCAAATTCATTGTTTTAATGGCATTCCTGAGTTTTATCTTTTTTTTTTTTTTTTAAATAATAACGTTCAATAACAGTTTATTTTATGCAACTGAGAAACTGTCATGCAACACTCAATGTTTAGTAAGAAATCTTTTATTTATTAAAGGCTGTTGCTGGGCGGAAAGTCAGCAAGGTATCTGCAGTATTTTGTGTTCACTTGAGAATTCAGCATGTTTTTTTACTGTGCTTTTGTGGGGTTGTCGCTAGGCTGGGGTCGCTGGAGGAACCCCGAGTATCACCAGTTCGTCACCATTCTGGAGGAGACCAAGAAGAACCACACCAGCAGCAACAAGGTGAGCTCATGACCGTGTCCTAGCAACCCTCCTCCTGAGACCGGCATACTGATGCAATCATCGCCCCGGCACGTAATCATGCCTCTACTGCAGCTGTTTGTGCTCTGTCCCGTGTAGAAAAAACTGGCCTGCTATGACTTTGACTTCTCACACTGGCCAGCAGACTTCAGCTGGAGAGAAGTCAGCAATCCGTAAGTCGTGTGTACATGATTTGGTTACACAATTACCTACTTGCCGGAGCTGAAGGTGGGATCTTCTCTTGTTGACAGGAAGTTGTCCAAGGCGGGAGTTTCGCTGCTGAAGCCAGAGCCCAAGCACAGAGGAACAGCAGACAGTCTGCTGAATTCAGTACGAACACTACCATGCCACATCGTCAGGTAACACGCCCACGTAATCGGATAGCAGGACTGCGGTTAGAAACGCAACTCTTTAATATGTTATAATAGCATTTAATCATAAACCATTTACCATACTCACTTTAGGTGGTGTAACATAACATCACTGTAAATGTTACACGGTGCGTTGGCATCTGGCAGACGCTCTTTATTCAGAGCAACGTAAATTTATCTCTACAACTCAGCAGTTATTTGGCGATAGGATGGCTGCGTGTCCAATCAATTCAGTTTAGTCTGGCTGTTGGTTGGTTTGTTTTTTCATTTTTGGAATAACCTAACTTTAAAACTTACAAACATTAACACAAAAAAAAAAAAGTTATTTGTGATTCCGGTTCAAAAAGTTATTTCATTTTTGGAAAGTCTGTAGTTTCCAAAACTACAATATATACATATCACATTTCACCATGTGAAGGATTTTCCTACACTGGGAAATTCACACACTCACATAGGTGTGCATGTTTATTTATATAAGTGGATCTAAAAAAAAAAGTGAAAATACACTTCCTGGCCAAAAAAGAATCACCTTTTCATAAGGGTCAAATTATTGGGCTGTGTCAAGCAAAGAAAACAACTAAGGCGATTTTTTTTTTTTTTTTAAATTACTGGAACTGGGATAAGAACCCTTCAGACATGTTATCAAAATCTGGAGGGATGGTGCTGAACCATCAACTTTGAGGAAGAAATGTGATCGCTTGGTGAAGTTGCATGGTAAAAAGAAATCAACAGTAAAAATCAAAGCCATGTTTAATAAATATAATGATATAAGAAAATAAGAAAACGCTTTAGGAAAAAAGTCAGGGGAAAAAAAGTTCTTAAATTTGTTGAGCCTATTCCCCCAGGGTAAGAAGGGAAGCACATGAAGCGATGCACCCAGCAGGCATAGTGGCTATTGGGGTTGCTTCAGTTGGTCAGGTCAAGGCTCAGCAACGTTATGTGGCAATAAAATGAAATCAGCTGACGACCCGAATGGGACAGGTGTATTCCAGGACTCAAACTGTGAAAGAGTGGTTCTGGGAGCATGAGGAATTCTGGTTCAAAAAGTTATTTCAAAACTTAAAAAAGTTAGTTATTTCACACACCACGTTGTGTGCTGTAATCAAAGCTAAAGGTGATGCAATGAACTCCTAGGCCAGGCAGTGTACATCACAAACATCATGCTGCTCTCCCATACCACTGCATCACTGTTCCATGTCTTGTGAACTGTTCCACTTGTCCGTGTAACACTGAACCATACAGTCCAGCGTTGTTGCAAAGTTGCTCGTTTCTTACAAGATGATTGACCTCTTATGTGCGTTTGTGTTCCAGCTATCTGGTAGCTCACTCGTTCGGCCGCAGGATGCTGTACCCAGGCTCTGTGGGTCTCCTGCAGAAGGCCATGAGGTCGATGCTGCAGCAGGGCCAGGCCAAGCTGATCGAAGAGGTAACTTAAAAACACATGCGGTTCAAAATAAATAAATAAATCATTTTTAAAAGGTCCTGTCGGCACTTTCTTCTTTCTATTCCTATTTTCTCATTATTTCACTTCTTTTTTTATTTGCAGTAGTATTTAAAAATGTTAACTTCCCATTTTCTCTATTTGCGGCAGTACGATGGTCAGAGAAACAAGCTGGTGGCGTGTGACGGAAACCAAATCGACACCATGTTCGTGGATCGGAGAAGAAACGGAGGTCCGAATGGGAAAACTCTGGTTAGTGACTTGGAAGAAGTGCAAGACGAAGCACAGTGAATTTCAGGTCCATGGTCATGCGCGGTGGTAAAATCTCATCCTGATGGATTTGTATGTCAGATTCTACACAAACAAATTTATTTATTAGATTTTTGGGGGGCGGGGGAGGGGTTGAAGACAGCAGTGTCAGAATGTTAAAAAATAATCTGCGGTAAAAAAAAAAAAAAAAACTGGCGTTATAGTTATAAAGCCCTAAACAACTTCTGCAACTTGACAAGCTGCTAAATTCAGAGAGAAAAACCAGACAGGACTCGGAAGAACTGATAAAAGTGGTGACAGGAACAAACTTGTTCTGCAACTTTAAACACAGCTACAATCTGATCAAAGCGGACATCTGTAACATGCAGCTGTACTTTTTACTAATCGGTATGCCTCAAATATACCGAAAACAGGAAGAGAGCTACTGAAGAGGGAAATAAAAAAAAATTCCAGATATTTGACTTTGCCGTGACCTTGACCCTGTTTTGGATAGATTTTTAGAGTTCATATTGAGATAGTCGATCCGATGTTTGCACAGATACGGTACGGAAGTGTTACTGATGACGAGACATGGATTTATCGCTACAAGCGTGAGAGTAAACAGCAGAGTATGGAACGGAAACAAGAGAAATGCTTTCAGATTTCTGGGATCGTCGAGGGCCAGTATTGGAACATGAACAGGAATAGGGTTCAACAATCAGCAGTGCTCGTTACAGCGAGATGCTTATTGAAAAGCTCAAGCCTGAACATCTTATTAAACTCAGAGGACCGCTATCCACTGCTAAGTCCACACACTTCTGCCCACACTGTCGCCACTCTGCCAAAACCTTGTTTCGATGTGTTAAAGCATCCTCCCTATAGTCCTGATCTTACTCATTCGGACTTTCGCTCTTTTGGTTCCCTTCCTGCGAGGACGAAGATTCACATCCGATGAAGACAGCGGTGCATTCGTGGCTCGAAAACATTTTTAATGAGAGAATACGAAAGCTTGTTGACAGATGGACAAAGTGTGTTAAAGCAGCGATTATCACGAAAAATCATGTATTTCTCTTTTTTTTAAAGTTAAAGTCGACAGCCAGAGTGCGGATAAATGGTAACCAACTCGTTCTTCATGTTATTGGGAGAGTTGATCCTCTTGGGAAATGAGCAGAGACTGTAACCCTTCATAACTAAAAGAACAAGATGACCTTGTTATTCAGTTTTTTTCTTTAAATTGCTTTAAAACAAAAAATAAAAATTGCTCCCGGGGCAGCAGATGAGGCATCACCGTGTAGATGATGTGAAATGCGCCGTGTGTTACAGGTGATCTGCTGTGAAGGGAACGCAGGCTTCTATGAGGTTGGCTGCATGAACACTCCACTGGAAGGTACGTACTCTGAAAACATTCGGACTTCTGAAATGAAGAGAAGTCACATGTTCTAACTTCTTGACTGACTGACCGCTCTACCGTCCTGTCCGTCTTCACCTCTTTCTCAGGTGAATACTCGGTCCTAGGCTGGAATCACCCAGGATTCGCAGGCAGTACAGTAAGTCTCACTGTCCGCAGGGTCAAATTCACAAACCTTGGACTCTCAGGTTTCCATGCTGCATCTTTAAAAAAAAAAAAAAAAAAAAAAAAAACTGTTGTTTATGAGAAAGCAGCAAAGAAATTCCATCAGTTTAATGTCGATCATCTGATTGCGTTTCAGGGGGTGCCGTTTCCTCAGAACGAAGCCAACGCCATGGACGTAGTCATTCAGTTCGCTGTGCACAAACTGGGCTTCGAGTTGAGCGACATTGTTGTGTACGCCTGGTCAATAGGAGGATTTACAGGTAGGAAGATTTTAAAAGGAACTAGATGTGTGCCCGCAACGCGTCATAAGCGCGTTTTTAAAAATGTACAGCGCCATCTGTCGATGAACTAATTGTTTTGACGATTTACTGTGAATTGCGCGAAATGAAGGTGCGAGGTCGCGTTTATCAAGTAGTTTTCGAAAGCACACTCTTAAGCGCGTATTTAAAAAGTACAGCGCCATCTGTTGAATTTTGAGATTAACTCCAGATTTTTTCCCCCCCAAGGTTGATCTATTTATTTATTAATTTTCAAAATAGCTTCTCTTACTGTGGGCCGATTGCAATAAACCAAAACCCAGATGTTGCCTCAAGCTCCACCAAATCCACCTGTGAAAACTTTATTAAAGTTTTATTAGTAGTTTTAACGTGATGCATGCACAAACAATGTTTTGTTTTTTAACATCTTGATGTGTTCTATTACTCATCTTAAGACCCCACAAATCCCCCCCCAATTTTCTTATATGTACAGAACAAAAAAAAAACATAACTCACTTTAATAAGAACACCTGAGCCCTGGTTTAAGATCTTCAGCCGTTCAGGTTGGGTGAATCCCTGGTAACTGTAACCTCAAGCTCCTGGTCTTGGCTGGCAGGAGTGGAAACTGATGAGGTCATCTAACATTGTAGCTCATTCACCCCAAGATTCAACGTACTCTGCATTCTGAGATGCTTTCCAGCTCGCTCCAGTGGTAAGGAGACGTTCTTTACCCTCCTGTAAGCTCAAGCCAGTTTCTCCTCTGACCTCTCCCATCCATGACGTGATTATGTTCAAAGCACTGATGTGCTCTGAATAGATTTTTATCGCACCATCCCAGGAGATCATCAGGCGCTAAAATACTCAATCCGGCACTTCTGGTACCAACCGATATCCCTTAGACGAAGCTGCCGAAATCAATTAAATTGTTTCATTCATATGGCGCTTTTAACAATGGTACTTATTGCAAAGCAGCTTTAGAGATTCAATAAAAATGATGGAAATGAGTTTGAAAATTGTTAGGAACAATGTACAAATAGTCATTATCCCCATTCTGATGTTATAGTTTTACTTGGATCATAGCAAGTGCGCACTTGTTCCTATTAAAGTAAGTAGAGTTGATTATACCAGAGACGAGCACCAAGACCCAGCAGGGGAGACGATTACCCATAATTCCGCTGCGCAAGAGAGAGAAAAATCATTGGCTCAGTTGTAATCACTTGACGCTCGGTGTCAAAACAAGAGCCCATGCGTGATTTGCTCGTTTTTCAAGTCAAAAATTCTTTCAAAAAAATCTTTGCTCATCTTGTGGAACACTCGTAAACCATGTTACTCGCAATTCGAGGTTCCACTGTAATGGTGTGCTCACTTTTTTTTTCTCCCCCCCCCCCATGTTTTTTATCCCGGTCTTGTTTCAGCCACTTGGGCGGCGATGTCGTACCCCGAGATCCGTGCGCTGGTCCTGGACGCCTCCTTTGACGACCTCCTGCCCCTGGCTTTGAAGGTCATGCCCGAAAGCTGGAGTAAGTGTCACGACCTCTACATCTTGTTAGCAGTATCGTAGCACTGCTTTGATTTGTGCTTGTGTTCGGGGAAACAGGACCTCTGGTGACGCACACGGTCAGGCAGTACATGAACCTGAACAACGCAGAACAGCTTTGCAAGTAGGATCTCGTGTAGTAACCGCATTTATACTGTTTCAGTCATGTGACCTGGTCCTGATGGGGATTTTTTATTTATTTATTTTTTTTTTATTGTGCAGGTATCAGGGACCAGTTCTGTTGATCAGGAGAACCAGGGACGAAATCATCACAACCACGTAAGCTCACGATCATGAGAACAGATTTTTTTTTTTTTTTTTAACATAGTTTACACTGAAAATGTTTTTTTGTTTTTCCTTTTTGTTTGTTTTTTTGGCCATGCTCCGATGAAGGGGACCAGAGGACATCATGTCCAACAGAGGAAACGACCTCCTGCTGAAACTGCTCCACTACAGGTCCGACAGCACTTTAATTCACTTTCAGTCAGTTTGATGGCTGCAATTTCCTGGTTAATGCAAATGAAATTCCAGAGGCTGAGCCACAACATCAGGATTAACATACTCAGAGAAGCACTTTCGTTGGACTGCATGCTAACGGCTAAAACAATAGTCACACAAGTTTATTGCTTGGTATTTAAAAGCCATTGCAGAATTGCCTTTTTTTTATTTTACATTGAATTGTTATTCAAGCAGTCGTTTTGATTCAAAAGTCTTTTTAATTTCTCAGCTCCATTTATGGATGTTCATCAATATGATGGTTTTATCTTTTAAGAAAAGCGACTTTGACTTTGTGCGACTCAGGTATCCCAAAGTGATGACAGAAGACAGCGTCCGAGCAGTCAGAGAGTGGCTTGCAGCTGGATCGCAAATAGAAGAAGGTGTGTGTATGTGTTTAGGTGTTTATCAATTTGTCTTCTCCTGGTTGTTTTTAGTGGTTCAGAAATGCAAAAAAATAAATAAATAAACAACTGCTTCCTCGCTTGACTTTTCTCAGAGTCCGTATACATCGGGCATGAGGTGGACGATGACTGGTGCCTGTCCGTGCTGCAGTCCTATCAAACCGACAGGGACGCTCCTTTCCCCTGGAGCGTCGGTAAGGATTACATCGAAGAAGGAGATGATCATGACTTTGAGTTTGTTTTTTTCCCCCCTCATGATCACGAGCAAAAATCTCATGTTGAGGTTAAGACAGTTAAACTATTAAAAGGTCTACGATTGGTGGAGTCCTGATGTTGGACGGGAGAGCTTAAGTCTAATATCTACATAGATCATCAACAGAACCTACTGTATCAGTACATTAGATGATCAAGGACTCATGACGGCTTAATAAGAATGATTCAGGGATCTTCAACTGCAGTCCTGGAGGACCAGTGTCCAGCACCGTTTAATTTACACCTCTAACACACACACACACACTGAGCCCTAGTAATTAACAGATTAGTTGAATCCGCTGTGGTTGCGCATAAGAATCACCAAACTGTGTTCGACACCGAACCCTGCAGGCCCGGAGCTAAAGATCCCTGATGTACGGCAAACTGCTGAGCAGCTTCATTTATTTATTTAAGTAATTAAGTGTTTGAAGTCAGTATTTGAATTCCTTTAAGTCGCCCATCTAAAAGCGTTCTGGAGGAACAAAGAACGATTAAACTGTAGCTCGTTCGAACCCATTGCACCTGGTACTGCCGGTACTCTCGTGCGTTCACAATGAGCTGCTGAGTCTGCACACTCGGTTAGAACGAAATCAGCCTCAATTCGTCAGGCAGCAATGAAAACCCGCCTTCAAATAATGAAACCTCATTGATGTTCCTACAGTTTTTGTCTGATAAACTGGCTTAGACCTGATGGATTACATGCCGAAGATTAATTCTGCTCGGGCCAACGGTGTAAACTCCTCCGGGAGAAAGCTAAGCTGTAATATTCTCTTCTTTGCTCTTGTGTGTGACAGGTGAGGACATGGTGCAGGAAGGCAGACGGCATCTTGCTCTCTTCCTGGTGAGGGCAAAATATCACTCTTACTATATTAATGTCTAAATATCATACACTCGCTGGCCAAAAGTAAAAAGTCACCGTTTCAAATTATTGGTCTCGCATCTAGTAAAGAAAACTGAGATTTTAGATTTAATTAAAAGTAAGATTTATTTATAATCAAGATTTCAGTTACTAGAACATTAAGAAATGTGGTCACTTAACCACTTGGTGAAGTTGCATCATGAAAAACATACAGTAGAAATCATGGCTATTTTTAATAGTGAAAGTAAGAGCATTTACACACGCACATGCACAATGCCACAACAACTCAAAGGATTGTAAACGACTGTGTGGCCATTTCTTAGTGAGACAAACCAGACGAAAGGTTTCAGTTTGCTAGGGAGCATAAAGATTGGATTTTGTAACAGCGGGGAAAAGGTCATGTGGTCTGATGAGTTCAGATCGACCCTATTGCAGAGTGATGGGTGTGTCAGGGTAAGAGGTGAAGCGCATGAAGCAATCATGCATACTGTCCACTGTACCTCTTAGAACGTTAAGACTTCTACTTGATTTTGTAACTCGCCTTCATCCACTTTCACACACAGAACAGAAACTTGGATCCTTTCCATTACCGTTTTGTTTTATTCTTGCTTTTTTTTCCCCCCCGCTCCCAGGCTCGAAAGTACATGAGGAATTTCGAGACGACGCATTGCACTCCTCTCCCCATCTCAGAGTTTCAAGTACCCTGGAAGCTCTAAAAGCCAGCGAGAGGCCGTGATGGAGAGACTAACGAAAGCACTGGGAAACCTTGGTGGCGTCTTTAGTGTCGAAGATATGATTGCGCTAGGATTTTTGTCAGTCGGGTGTCTGCATGGATCTTTTTAAGAATTCACCGTCGAAGCTGGAAAGTGAACACGAAGAAGTTCCCTCGACAGGAACTGGGCCAATTCGTTAACTCTCAGTCTGTTTCTGTTCTCTGTTTTGTGAGCAGTCTTATTTATTATGAGTCATGCCCTAAGATACAACCTGGATGTTACTGTATTAAAAGCGGATAATGAACCAAAGGGAGTGTGTGGTTCATCTTGAACACCCTGGTGAAGTGTGTATATGGTACCCTGGTTCAACTTCTCCTTCAGCATCCTGCCTAAAATTTATTCAGACATTTGGAACGGAATAAGTAAATAGTTATAACTTCTCCATCGTGCCAGATGGTGCGACATAATTCAGATGTGCCCTTGACTTTGCACTGAAATACAGTATAAACCTTATTCATGATTTATTAAAGTTCTTAGACTAGCAACCAATGTAAACCCGACACGTCTTTTAAGTGAATTCACGGCAATTCCCATGTACGTGGAATTCTATCCAATGTTATGTAAGCTAGAAACATACTGTAGCTCTATAGGTCGGAGGGATAGTTCAGGTTTTTCCAAGTCAGTCTTGTATCGTAACTGAGGTGTGAATATGTAGATGTAGGTCTCGGGTGTTATAAATGTTACTGCTCACAGGTACAATGTAAGTAATCGGGGGAACAAATGACACAACCCTCATTCTGTGTTAAAAAGTAATAGTTGTACAAAACTTCTGTGCTAAATCCAGTTGGTATCGTTCAAAATTGAGGTGTCTCAGCTAAACAGAACTAGCCATATGGCTACGTCTGGGGAAAGAATATCACGGTTGGTCTACAGAGCTGGACATTTGACAATGACCAAGACCTATGGTAATGTACTTACATGCACCTCAATTTTGATTCAAGACAGACTTGAGGGGAATAAAATCCAAACTATCCCTTCATGATATTCACAATGTTATTCTCAAAGAGAGAACATACAGTAGCTGTACATCTTTTGCCCATTTCTCCTGTAAACTGGGCACATGATATTTGACTCTCTTACCCTTTTTTCCCCCCTTCTTATTGGTATTAGTCCACCCAAAACTGTCGCCTATGATTTAAGACTTAAACCAATTCCTGTTGATTGTGTGCTGAAAAGCAAAAACAAAATATGTGACATGTCTTTGGAAATATTACTTCTAAAAAGAAGTAAATCCACACTACTGTGAATGAATTTGGGTGTGTGACTGATTACCTTAATTATACCTCTGTAGAAAATGAGACGGTGTCAGTCAGGAGACCTGAGGTAACGTCCAGCTAGCGGTCCTTCTTCTCATGTTATACAGTACTTCGAAAGTTTAGGACCTTCATACGCAATGATTAATTAACCCACATGGTGACATGACATCATTAATGTGACATAGCAATAGAAAACCAATGTCACCACCATTCAGATTTTCTTTTTTCCCCCTCAGAACTGTGCCACCCCTGGCAAGATCCCAAATCTGTGTCTGCCACCATAAAAACCTGCCTCGTGTTATAATTTAACCATAAGTCAAGTATACAACACCAGACAAGGAAAAAAAAAAAAGTCAAAGCGTGTTGAAGCTAATATTAGTATTTAATTAAGGACTCCCCATGAATATACACCGGTTAAACATTACAGATGCACCTTCACAGCTACAGAGAGAAAGCAATCTGTGTGTAAAAATTGAACAAAGGATGAGGTGAAAAAGCAGACTGCACGTTACATCATCTTCCTGAAGTTCTCTATAGCTTCTGTCACTTTCTGCTGCTCGGTCTGACTCTGCCTCAGCTGCACAAAGGGAAAAGGAAAGAAAAAAAAAAATGTAATCCAGCTTCACAGAACATCAGTAATAATGACCAAAAAAAAAAAAAAAATCACACACACACACTCGACTCATGTGTATGTGACAAACCCATCCTCCTCACCTTCTCGGCGTCCTGCTCTTGAACCTTCGCTGGAACTTTCTCTTTGTAGTCGCCCTTCTTCATTTTCTCCTGCAATTTCTCCATCTGCTTCTCCAGCTCGGCCTTCTTCGTCGTCAGCTTGGCCACCTCCTTTTCAACATCAATCAAACCCTGGTGCGGAGGACACAACGACACGACGGCACAAGCTGTAAGTCTGAGAGGTGATCCAGCGATACACAGGAGTTGGACAATGAAACTGAAGCGCCTGGTTTTAGGCCGCAATAATAATTCATTAGTTTGGTGCGGGGCCTCCTTCTGTGGCCAATACAGCGTCAGTTTGTCTTGGGAATGACAGATACAAGTCCTGCACAGCGGCCAGAGGGATTTTGAGTCGTTCTTCTTAGAGAATAGTGTTCAGGAAGAGGAGAACGTTTCCTCAATAATAGTGGCTCAATAATCTTTAGATCTGGTGAGTGTGCAGGTCATCAGAGATGTTCAACTTCACTCTCATGTTTATCTAACCACTCTGTCAGCAGTCTTGCTGTGTGTATTGGTGCATTATCATCCTGATACACGGCACCGCCTTCAGAATACAATGTTTGAACCATTGGGTGCACATGGTCCTTGGCAATGACGCGCCCATCTAGCACAAGTATTGGGCCTCGGGAATGCCATGATACTGCAGCCCAAATCATCACTGATCCACCTCCATGCTTCACTCTGGCCATGCAACAGTACAGTTCTTTGGAGATCATCCACACCGTAAACCCTCCCGGATGTGGGAAAGACAGTGAAGGTGAACTACATACATGTTTCACATTGTCCACAGCCCAAGATTTTTTAAAATGCTGGCACCATTGAAACCCGACGTTTAGCATTGGCTAAACGAGTGACCAAAGGTTTGGCTATAGCAGCCCGGCCATGTACATTGACACTGTGGAGCTTCTGACGAATGGTTTTGGTGGAAACAGGAGAGTTGAGGTGCAGATTTAATTCTGCAGTGAGTCGGGCAGCTGTGGTTTTACGTTTTGTGGATACAGTCGGGGTTAGCACACGGACATCCCTTTCAGACAGCGTCCTCTTGCGTCCACAGTTACTCCTGTTGGATGTGGTTCGTCCTTCTTGGTGGTATGCTGACGTTACCCTGGAGACCGTGGCTCTTGATACATCACAAAGACTTGCTGTCTTGGTCACAGAAGCACCAGAGAGACGCGCACCAACAACTTGTCCTCTTTTGAACCCGTAATGTTGTGTGCATTGCAATATTTTAAGCGAAACTATGCTATCACTCTGCTAATTAAACCTTCACACTCTGCTCTTACTGGTGAAACGTGCAATCAATGAAGACTGGCCACCAGGCTGCTCAAATTTAGCCATCAAACCGCCAGCATTACTTGGCCAGTGTATCAGGTTCATTGTCCAACCCCTGTATATACACAGCAGACTGGAAAGGTGATTTGAAGGTCACGTCACTGCTTTTATTTAAAGCACTGGAGAAGACGAAAGGTGACCTTGCCCTCGTCATTAAGAAGAATTTCTGATTACGTATTTATTGTTATTATACTGTGAATGTCAGTAAAATAAATGAAATAAAATGACACTGAGGGGGATTTAACCTTCCCTTAACCATTTTAGGATCACGTGAGTGTAAAGCCTGTGAATTGTACTAATCGACTAACTTTAGTTTGATAAACTCTTAATTGCCCTCTCTGGCTGAACCTGTTAACATGCACAACACCCTTTTCACCTTTAAATATTCTTGTGCTGCAGCAACTCCGCACACATTACACAGATTTCCTGTCTCACTGAGTTAATTAAAACTCCCTCACTGACATTTAAAGTGTCGTGGTCTCGCCCCTCCATCTCACACCACGCCAGTGTATCTCGTTCTGGTCTGCTGCTGGTGAACAAGACGTGACGAGCTCTTACGTTCGTACACCGTTAAGCTGCCTTCTAAGTGATTTTGTTTTATACCTCTCTTCGTTCTTAAAGAGCCCTTGGAGCCGCAACATTATCGTCCTTACAAAACGCTACCATATAAAAACCCTCACTGTCGTGACCTCAACGTCTGCCACGTCCTGATGCGTACGCATTAACCTGTCGCATGGTGCGAATGATGAATGACGAGCCTCACCTTCAGCATGAGATGGACGGTGCACCTGTCTGAAGCGATGGCCACCGCACAGCCCTCTGGGATAGCGCGTTCGCTCCCGAGGACCGGGTGGATGGTCTGAGAGTAGGACAGAGTCTGGATCTGCAGACTGTATTTCTCCACCAGAGATGCCGTAGCAGAGTCGATGCACTGCAGGTAACCTAGGACGGACGAGAGGAAAACGTCTTCAGTCTAAATGATGCCCTTCCAAAAATTCCCCAATTAAACACGCCCATAAGGGGAACTTTAGTTTTAGATACTGTGTGAAAATGTACGTACAGAATGTTCATATACATATATATATATAAAATTATTATAATTTTTTTATTAACATTGATTAAACATATTATGATTCATCATCATTTTAGTCAAAAAACCATAACATTTCCACAGGATTCGGAAATGTCTAGAAATTCATGACACAGCTGATTTGCATTTGGTGACCAACCTTCGAATACTCTATAAAAAGCAAAGGTTCACAAAGAAAACGGTAAAAATGATTAAAAGTAGTTAATGTTGGGCCTCTGAGTGGCGCAGTGGTAAAGCGCTCGCCCTATCATCCGGAGATCGCGAGTTCGATTCCCGGGTGATGCTGTAACCTCTCGCAGCCGGAGGTCTAGAGAGAGCCGATTGGCCGAGCTCTCTCAGAGGTACTTGGTGCTCTACAGCCAATCAGGGGTGAAAAGATGCGTCACGTGGTTCGGAGGAAGCACGTTATAGTCTTTGGCCCCTCCCGACGGAGTGGTAGTTGTAGCCTTAATGTGGGAGCCCCCTAGTGACGGGGAGGAATTGAACACGACCAAATTAGGGAGAAAATCGGGGGCGGGGGCGGGGGCGGGGGAATAAATAAATAAGTAAAGTAGTAAAAGTTACTCATGTCTATGTCTATTTTTTTTTGGTCGGAGTGTGTACCCAGTGCCAGGACAACTCGTAGAAGAGCATAAACAGAAGCACGTGGATACCTAAACAAAATTTGGACCGATATTCTAAGCAAGGAGAAAGTTTCTTAAAGAGAATCATTACTACACTACGAGCCTGAGAGTAAAGAAAAAAACAGGAACATTCTTGAGAAAAAGTTTCAAAGTCAACCATTAGCTGGAAAAAAGGGCCAATATTGGAACATTATCAGAAAAAAGGTTCATCAATCAATCAACAATGAGACGCTTATTGAAGAGGACCGATATTCCAGGACGTTCTGCCAACATCTTTGACACTCCCTATAGTCCTGATCTCGCTCCATCAGACATTCACCTGTTTGGTCCCCTGAAAGCAGCCCCACGAGGATGAAGACTCACTTCCGACAAAGAAATGAGGACAGCGGCGCATTCGTAGCTCACAGCGCAGCCTAATACATTTTTTAATGAGGGAATCGAAAGCTTGTTGACAGAAGGACAAAGTGTATTGAATAGCAAGGAGATGGAAATACGAGCTTGCAATAATTTCTTTGAACTGCTTCTTTTCTGGGGATGATAAAGATCTTTAGCAGAAGAACAAAACTTGAGTGCACAAGGTGTAAATTATTTCCAAAAATCTACACAGGGTCAAATGTTAAAAAATACATACAAGTACAGCAGTGCTCCTCAACCCTGGTCCTGCAGGACTCCCTGACCTGCACATTTTCCCTGCTCCATTACATCGACATCTCTTCAGAAAGGGCTGTTAATGAACTGATTAGTTAAATTAGATGTGCAGGGATCAGAGAACACACTAAAATGTGCAAGACAACGGGTGCTCCAGGACCAGAGTTGGGAATAACGAACATACGGGGTCAAAATTATGCTTGGATTATTAATTCAGTGGTGCTGAAAGTTGGGACACGTCTTAATTTGTCAAGCCCAAGGTCTCTCAACTTCCTGTTAGTGATCAGGATTGACTGCAGCTGGTAGCTTCTCTGTGCCAACATATAAAGGGTTGGTTTGACAGACGTCATTGGTTTTATCAACACACAGGCCGAGGAGCTCAGTGCAGATCCGAGAAATCAGGAATCCCACTTGGAGCCATTTCTAAACAGCGGCATATTCCATGCTCAGTTTAAATAACTGTGTGCAAAGTATAAATTATTAGGTGTTCTAGCCACTTTGCCAAGAAGACCCAAACGATCACCTTCAGTTGAGGGGAAACTGGTTCAGATGGTCAGGAACATGCCAGGAACCACCAAGACACAGGCATGAACATGAGCTAATGGAAAACCGGTGTCTCCGTCCAGTCAAACTGCTCCAAAAATCCACACATTCAACGTCAGATTTTGCAGCTGATCACATGGACAAAGATAAATGCCTCTGCAGGAGAGTTGTGAAGGAATCCGACATGTATTTGGAGGAGTGATGGTGAGACATTCAACCCCAAGAACACTGGCGCGACCGTTCTCTCCGCGTGGTGGTTGTACTGTAGCATCATGCTTCGGAGTTGGAAATAGATCTGATTCATTGCACAAATGGGATGGAATTATGATGGAGGTCTACCTCAGAATTCTTCAGCATGACCTCAAGTCAGCAGAAATTGAATGTTCCAACAAAACAATGATCCCAAAAGCCGTCTGTGGAATGCTTAAAGCAGAATAATTTTAGGCCTTAACCTTACCAAAAAATGCCAGGAAACCAATTTTCTTTCTTTTTTTTTTCATTTAACTTCACCAATTCTGCTAAAAACAGAGGCCAAATATCCAACAAGAATTCTGCCGGAAACGTCTTGATTACTACCAGAAGTGGTCTGCTAAAGGTTAAAGCTCCTTAAGGGACATTCAACCAAATATTACGTGTCATGGTCATATTTGACCTTGTGTTGATTTCATGCAATGCAAAATGAACAATACACTACACTAACTGCACGCTGAAACATTTAATTTGTTCACCTTTAGGTTTGATTACAGCACACAATGTGGTGTCCAGGTCAGGTATAAAAATGATTCCTCATGCTCTCTGAATCCTGATATAAGCCTGTTCCATCAGGGATGAGAGGAAGAAGAAGAAAAAGAAAAAAAAAAGAAAAAAAAAAAAAAAACTCTATTGATGTGATGAATCCCTGGTTATTCAGTACATTCAGGTCATCAGCTGACATTTTACTGCAACATCATTTTGCAGAGCACTAGACCTGACAACGTGACCGGACAAGCCACAGGTAATATAGTAACAGCCAAAGATAACAGCACTATGCATGATGGGTTCATCACAATGTTTTTGGCCAGGAAGTGTATGTTACGTCTTGCTGGAACTTTATTCTATTAAAGATGCTTTTTATAAATCAAAAGACCAGTTAAAATTCATTTGCACCAAAAGGTAATGGATTTAACAAAATATTAATAAAATGTGTGTACAGTAATTAAAATACAAACTTCACAGTATAATCTTTATAGTGTGGAGTAAAAGTGTGGCTTTTAAATTAATTAAGGCTTATGGTAGTTATCTAAAAATGTATACATACCCAGGAGCACAAGTAGTAAAAGCTTTTTATAGGATTTTCCACGAATACCAGATTTCTTATGTAACTGCTTATATAAATAATTTGCATATAAATCTGACTATATCATAGCTGAGAAATGAAGCCCAGTGTAATGTCGGTTCTGCAATCAACACATCACAAAGGGCAACAGTAATAGAATGGTGCAAGTGGTGGCAATCGTGGCCTTCTCTTAAGTGTTTTACTCGAGCGGACCTGACTAAACTCTTTGAAGCTGACATCATTGTAAGATCACAGAGCAAAAAAAAAAAAAAAAAAAAAAAACACTTGCAACCAGTAATGATGAAAAACATGAGGCAACAATCTGGAAACACTCTCAGTCCTCAGTCTCAAAGAAGTGGCAGCCAAATTACATCGACTCGACCATTTCAATTTGACTCTAATTGTAAATAATTTCACTGAGGATACTTTCGACTCTTACAAAAAAAATAAATAATGTTTTGAGAAGATTTACTGCATAAGTGGCCATGAAGGATTTGGTTTAGCTGCAGAGATGGCTCCATGTGGAGAGCCAAAAGATCACTGCGATTGCAAAGAACAGAAATCACACCGAAGTCTCAATCAATCAGCCGGTGATATCTTAAACACCATGTTACTACACGGCTACTATACAGCTGCTTCTACGTTCGTCTATACAATTGCACCTTCTGACTACAGTGGAACCTCGGATTGCGAGTAACGTGGTTTACGAGTGTTCCGCAAACCAAGCACAGGATTTTTAATAAATTTTTAATCGGAAACCGAGCAAGTATTAGTTTACGAGAGCGAGTATCATGTATCACGCATGCGACTCTTATTTTGACACCGAGCGTCACTGTTGCGCTGCGGAATTGTGTGTAATCGTCTCCCCTGCAGGGTCTTAGTGCTCGTCTCTTACTTGCATAATCAACATCTCCCTCTCTCTTTCAGCGTCTCTTATGCGTGTGCGTCCGCATAATTTGACACTGACACAAACACACGCAAACACCCTGACACACGCACAGACGCTCTTTAGCCTTTTCACCCCCTCCCCGGCTTCACAAACACACAGAAACTCTGCTCTGTCGCAATTCTTTTCAAAGGTAAGGTGCTGGTTCATTTGTTTTGTTCATGTTTTTTTTACTTTACCGCAGTGATTCCCTTTGTATGCTCACGCCAGTCTCAGAGAGAGATTTCTTTTTTCCCGTTAAAACGGAGTTTCTGTTGTGTTTATGTCCGTTTGTTGTGCAACTTAATGATTCCGTTAGTATGCGCTCATGCCAGTCTCAGAGAGATTTTTTCCCCCCCGTTAAAACGGTGTTTCTGCTGTGTCTGTGTTTGTTGTGAAACTTAAAAAGCGAGGTGGAGAGAGGGAGGAGGAGTGCTACTGTGTAAAACGAGGCAAGGGAAGGGGCCAATTCCCCACCCACACCCCCACACACACACACACACACACGGTGCCTGCACGCACCAACGGAAACACTTATCTGTCGGGATTTATTTGTACTTTTTTTAAAGCTAAAGTGGCGATTAATTTGTTTTATTTTCATTTTATAGATTGTATTAATTATTTTTATGTATTTAATTTTTGGGGCTGTGGAACGAATAATTAGAGTTTTCATTATTTCTTATGGGAAAATGATGATTTGGTTTACAAGTGTTTTGGAACACGAGCCCACTTCCAGAACGAATTATGCTCGTAATCCAAGGTTCCACTGTATATGCACTGCCTGGACCAAAAAAAAACAAAAAAAAACATTTTGTTTGACCACCTTTAGCTTTGATCACGGCACACGTTGTGGTGACTGTTTCACGTACTGTATGAAAATGCTCCCAGAATCACTCCATAGTTGTCGTTCAGTACATATAGGTCATCAGCTGACTTAATGTTATTGCCACCTAATGTTGCCGTGTCGGCATCTACATCAAGGCAAATGAGAACAATTGTTTTTCTTCAGAGCAACTTATAGAAGCACTTAAGTTTCCGTCACTAGACAGATCCTTACCACTGCGCCAACTGAAGCAACCCCAGATCATAACACTGCGTCCAGAGGCTGGTACAGTGGGTCGTATGCATGACTACTTACTTACCCTGATGCACCCATCACAATAGAATAGATCTAAACTCATCAAAACACGTGACCTTCTTCCATTGAAAGTCCAATCTTTATGCTCTCTAGCAAACTAAAGCATTTTTAACAAGTGGTTTTCTTATGGACGCACAGCTGTTTAGTCCCAATCTTAAAAGTTCTTGTCACATTTTTTTTTAAATGCTCTTAATTTCATTTTTAAACATAGCAGATTTATACTGGCAATTTTTTTTTTAAGTGAATTCAAATCACAGTCATTCGTGATTTTTATTTTTATTTTTTTCCTGACCACATTTCTTCCTTAACTGTTGTTTTTGTTTGTTTGATGCGGGCCAACATTTTGACCTTTCTGAAACAGAGACTTTTTGGGGGGAACAGGCAGTGCAGTATACAGTTCTACAGAAGATTAATTATTATTAATGTTGTTCCACCCAGATAGGAATGGGCTCCCTTTTGAGTCTGGATTCTCACGTAGGTTTCTTTCTCACTGAGCTTTCCTTTTCCTCAGTCATCTCTGGCTTGTTTGTTAGGGATAAGTTCATGCATTTCAAAACTACAGTATATCTGACAAACATTCAGTTCAATTCATTTTTACTTATGACCCTCATCACAAATCATCTTTACATAAATGTAAGTAAATCTGAAGAATCTGAAGAAGAAATTGAAGATAAAGTAATGTTTAAATTGAGGTCTTTTTTTTTATTTTTGCATATTCTATACATTTTATATTAATTTCAATTGAACTTGGTTATAATTCTATATATTATAAAAAATTTCTTCCTTTTTTTTTTTACACAATAATATTGGTACTTAAAATACTCTCATCATTATCTATTACGGAATAAACCTGAAACCTGAGTCATATTCATGGTGGCTATTCTGCATGTATGCGTTCCTCTTAATTTAATCCACCTCACATCAAAACATCAAGCAAGCTCATCACAGAGTTTTGCATTTGGTCTCACGCTGTTTCAGTAATGAGGTGAAGCCTAGCGCATCCTTGGTGTCTGGTGGAAAGCACTTACAGTCCGCGCGGGTCTTGGTCAGGTTGTAGTCGGCCCTGAGCGATCTAACGGTCTTGACCACGGTCATCACAAACTCCATCTGGTGGTCGAGTTCCTCGCTGTGCCAGCAAAACTGTAGATCAAACCACAGAGACAGTGAAACCCTGGGAAATCCACGAGCATGTCCACCCACTACTTTCTTCCTCTTTCCACCTACAATATTGCATCAATATAAAATCCTACAAATGCTATTTCAAGAAATCTGACACCGGCTCGTGGGAAAGTCTATGATAGTATTTCCTCTAATCAGTGTTTTGTCACTGTTTTGAGTCTTTAACCGCAGACTCACCTCTGAGGTATCTGGGTAGGGGGTGACAGAGATGCTGGGGGGGCTGTCCTTAGGCCGCCTCCTTGGCAACCTTTGGAAGAGCTCTTCTGTGAGGAAAGGCATGATGGGAGACAGGAGGCGGAGCCCCACATCCAGACAGGTGTAGAGAGTCTGCCTGCAAATGTCTGCTTGCTTCTGGCCTTCTGCGTCTGTTCTGCTCATCACAGGTTTCACGCTCTCCTACAAAACACACGCGCGAGATGAAAAAAATTTTTTAAAAATTAAAAAGAGTGAAAAAAATAAATACAAGAAGGAAAAGGTGACAGGCGACCAAGAGAAGGAGCAGTACATTATATTACCAGATAAACATCACACAGTTCGTAGAGCCAGAAGTTGTAGATGGACGTGGTGATGGCTGGGAAGTCATAGGCCTGGAATCCATTTCCACAGAGCGCCACGGCGGCACTGAGGCGCGACAAAATCCACCTATCGGTCACGCCCTCGCTGCCACACAGCTGCGTCACACAGATCGACAGGAAGGAAGGAAGGAGACGTCATTAACAGGAGGACATTTTGTATAAAAAAAAATATCACGATACAGTTTGTAAATTTGTAATTGTAAATTGTAAAACTTCACTTGCATGGCATATTTTTGTAAGAAATAAAACACAACTCTTCTTCTCACCTGAGCTTTCTCCCACGGCACAAAGTCCTCCCCCAGCGTCCGAATGGCAAACTTCACAGCGTTCCACAGCTTGTTGCAGAAATGCCTGTAGCCCAAGATCCTGTTCACATCCAGGTTTATGTCCCGTCCTGAGGCAGTGGAAAATTGACAAGGTCAGTACTGTACTCCGAGCGCTTGTGGCTCACTGGTAATTCCAGTTATTGACTAGTGGTTTGATTGACAGGAGAGGGTTTAATAATTTATAGTAGTCTCCTGTTACCTTGGCTGGTGTAGGCACACAAGGCGAACCTCAGCGCATCAGTTCCACACTCTGGAATTCCACTGGGGTAATCAGATTTCTGTACAAAAAAAAAAAAAAGTGTCAAATTTAACATTTTTTAAAAAGTGTCATTCAATATTTTTCAGGAGCACACTTTAAAACATTTCAGAAGAGTGCAGTCCAGAGATAAGTGCACTGTATATACAGTACAACCAATAAAAAAGAGGTAGTGTGCTGGTTATTAATATTAATATGGCACTCAAAGCAGAGCTTAATCCAGTGTGATCTCATCACCCCAGGAACACCGCAGACCGGATTCTTATTAAGCCTCTACCGACACGCCGAGTATGTGTTTGACATTTTAGAAAAGAATTTTACCTGTCCCTGTTTAGCCCTCTCGATCTCCAGAGGGTCCAGATTGCTGTCCTGCAGCTGATCATGGAGACCCTACACACACACACACACATTAAAACCAGTCAAGCACTTCTTATTTAGCGCAATAATAATAATTATAATAATATTAATTTGAAGATTTTTTTTTTTAGAGCACCATCATACACATTGTAGTTTACTGTATGGTTTTATTAACACGTAAGCGTTGCATAAAATGAAAGTAAAATAAAATTTAGTCCTAGTTAAAATGTAGTCACAGATACAATTTGTGCAATTTTATAAGGAAATAATAAAAACCAGCCACAGTCCTTAGGAGGACATTTTCATGCATGCAAAAACCCTGAAGCTGTCTTCTGGTCTTTTACATAATACGCTGCTTCCTTTCCAGGCCTACAGATGTTTTCCTGTGAGATTATTTTTATTTTGCTGGAATAATGATGTTTGGAAACCAGAAATGTTTTTGCACTGACTTAATAAAGAAGTCATAAAATGAACATGAACATATTTAAATAAATAAATGAATAAAGAGATAATGGAGAAAAGAAAAAGAAAAAGAAAAAAACAACAGCGTGCATAACACTACACACAAAGTGAAATAAAATGCGTACTCTGTACACATCGCAAACAAATGTGCATAAAATACATTACGCCGAAATCATTCAATCTAGCCCACCAGTATCGACTCTTAATTTTTTTTTTTTGTACCTCCAGTGAGATTCCAGTGATGACATCTAGAGGATCAATGACGTTCCCCAGAGACTTGCTCATCTTCCTGCCGTGAGCGTCCCTCACCACGGCGTGCAGGTACACCTTAATAAAACACCGGGTGTTTAGAACCGTGAACTGTATTGTTACATATTAAAGGCTTCAGATTAACACACACCTCTTTGAAAGGAAGTTTGCCTGTGAGTTTAAGCCCCATCATGACCATACGAGCCACCCAGAAGAACAGGATGTCGTGTCCCGTCTCCAAAAGAGTGCCTGGATAGAACACATTCAGGTCCTCGTTCTGTCACACACACACACACACACACAAACATTACATCAGTGGTATATCTTAATGGCTTCAAAGCTGAAATGGTCAGATAATGAGCTGAGGCAAGCTTACTTCATTTGGCCATCCAAAGATGGAAAAGGGAAAGATTCCAGAGGAAAACCAGGTATCCAAGACGTCCTCATCTGACACACACACATACACACACATCATTCAGCTACGCATTTTTATTCAAGCCTAAAACGTTAAAGATTAAAATAGAATACGTCATCATTTTTGCCCAATTTTAAGCTTCTATTTAAAACAATTGACACTTTTATTTTATTTTTACTGTTAAAACACTATGTACGTATACTCATACAAAATAAATACAATAAATTTTTTTTAAAAAAAGGAAATCGTTTGCCTTTGGACATTTTTCAAAAATGTTTCTGAAAGGTGTACTCAGGCATATGACTAACGATTCTTATACAAAGATTATATTACATTATAATAAACATCGTTCTAAAATAAAGTTGTAATATAAAGAGACGCAAACAAACAGTAACAGATTCTGCACAGCAAATGAAAGGGAAAAAAAAAAAGTTTTAATCAAAGTGGAGTTCAAGAGTTCACACAGGACACTATTTTGAAAGATAATCACTTCCACACGTATGCAAATACATTGCATAAATCATGCACATTCTTAAACAGAAATATAACTTTTAGACGTCTGCGTCTCTATTTACTTTGCACCTTTACAGTCCCAAAAAGCATTGCATTTGTCTCATTTGATGCATCACATCTTTAAAGCTCAAAGAGTTTCTAGAAGATAAGCCTAAGATGAAACAGCTCTTATCCTGACACCAGAAATGTGTTCAGAAATGATGCATCATTAAAAAGATTTATTGTTTCTGGTGTCAGCGCTACTGCATACTATACAAGAAACATAACGGTAAAGGGAGCGAGGAATAAACGAAACAGCCATAATCAGTGCTGGCACGGTGAAGGTGTTAGTTACCTTGGCGGAGGGAGATTTTGTCCGCGGTGACGTTGAAGCGCTTCGCTGCTTTTTCCCGGGCTTCTTCCTCTGACCTTCCACTGACCCAGTAATGACCGTCTACATCCTTCAAAACACACGCGAATTAATGCCGAGTAAGATTCAGTATTGTATTTATTTTATATTAGGAGATATATGGTGTGTTTAAAGTAGCATGTGTTTTTTTTTTTTATCCTCCCATTTTGTGTTCTGTTAGAGTAGCAGTAGACGCACGCTCACCTCCCCCGGTTTCACTGAAGGATCGTTCACTGTGACGAAATACGCTGGGATCCTGTGACCCCACCAGAGCTGACGAGAGATACACCAATCCCTAAACAAGCACAAAAACACATCTTATGTAAACAGTTGGTTTCTGACAAAAGTCTCAACAAGCGCTTGGTTTGTAACACACACACACTGCCTGGGGAAAAAAGGAAAAAAAAGAAAAAAGAAAAAGGTGGACACACTGAGATTTTGTCCCGTCACCTTTATCTTTAATTACAGCACACGGTGTCGTGGGCAGTTCGTGTGTGTGAAAGTGATTCCTCCCACAATGAGCTGATCTGAAATGTTACACTGAAAGTGTGTAACACACTCCTCGTCATATTATTTATGGCTTTCATGGTCAGAGAGGACGGCGGCTCACCTAATGTTATCCATCCAGTTAAACCAGGTTTTGAGGTGGTGGTCTGGGATGATCTTCAGCTCTCCGCTCCTGACGACTTCGGCCGCCTGCTTCCCCATGTCTGCGCAGGCAACGTACCACTGCGGCTTCAGGAAAGGCTCGACGATGTCCTTAGAGCGGCTGCACACATACACGCATATTAGAGCAGTGACTTTCAGGATGGAACCTCGGATTCAGTGGAACCTCGGATTGCGAGTAACACGGTTTGTGAGTGTTCACCAAGACGAGCAAAGATTTTTAATCAATTTTGACTTGAAAAACGAGCAAGTCTTGGATTATGAGCTTCTTGTTTTGACACCGAGCGTCACATGATCACAACTGAGCCAATGGTTTTTCTCTCTCTTGCGCTGCGGAATTGTGGGTAATCATCTCCCCTGCTGGGTCTTAGCGTTCGTCTCTTACTGGTATAATCAACGTGTGTACTGTGTACCAACACTGTGACCATGTGTGTGCGCATAAAACATTTTATTTTGTGTTTGTAAGCGTGTGTGTACAGCACGCATTTACTGTTTATTATAAACACGTGTGTGCGCACATAAAAAGCAAAAGAAAGTCTCATTATAGAAGTTAAAGATCCATTTGCTCCTTCTCTGTGTAGGTTAATTTGTTTTATTTTTACTTTATATTTCGTATTAATTATTTTTATGTATTTATTTTTTTTGGGCTGTGGAATGAATAATTTCAGTTTCCATTATCTCTTATGGAAAAAATTGCTTTGATGTAAGAGCGTTTTGGAATGAGCCCGTTGCCGGAACAAATTATGCTCGTAATCCAAGGTTCCACTGTATACATCATAGGCTGTGCCAAAATCAACATTTTTACTAAAAAGAACAGAGGTTTAGATTCAGTGTTTGTCATAAAAAATTGCTTTAAAACAATCTGTAATGGTTAAATGATATTCATACACACACAGAAAAATCAGTCTTACGTTCAGACGGCACATCTTTGTACATTTGTGTAAATCTGATTCATCTGATTTGTATTAAAGCTGCAGCAGAATTTGTAATGGTCTAGTCGGTCCATGCTGTTCTGTTTCTTGTGCCAAATGTTCAGCAGCTTTGCTTTAGATAATTAAATCTCATGATGGATTTTTCAATCATCTCAATTAAAGTTACTGAGAAACCCTGCTGCAGGATGTAATTCTAACCTTACTGTCTTACACCCTTTTGACTTACTTTTAATCAAGTTAACGGAAAATGTTCTCTACTGTAGATTCCGCTCAGTCAGGGGCCTCATCAGCTCGCCATTTAAAATCTCTTGGAATGATTGAAGGAGTGAAAGTGACCTACATCAAGCTCAGACGAGCTACGTCGCACGACCATGAGATTTAAATGCAGGAAAGATTTTCACCGTTCAGCTGAACTGATTAGACCCTGCAGATGAGTCCACTTGTCCGGTTTAACATTTACATTTCAATGTGCTTTGACATTCAAGTGAAATATTCCCCTATTGTGACCTCCTATAAGAAGATCAGCCTCTCTGCCGGCTTGTTGCTCAGCTCTGCTGTTCTCTGCTGGGGTAAACACCGACACAGTCCTTTTGGAGGAGTTAAATAAAGAGAGTCTAAAAAAAGAAGTATGAAAAAATACATTATCTAAGGCAGTGTTTCCTCTAGTGGGCGGTGATGGTACTGCACTTAACCCACACCACTGTGATTGTGTATATACAACCAAAACACATCCCTAGACTGTTTACTGCTTCAACAATTGGGCTCTACAAATATACATCTTCCAAAAATCCAGGAACTGGTAAAAATATTTTTAAACAATATCCACAAAGACAGGAGCTTGTGTGTGGGAACATGTATATAGTAAAGTATATGGTGCAAATAATAAATAGAATATTAAACAAATGCAACTTTAATCTCATTTGGAAAGACTGTAGAATATAAACCTGGGCAGACCTAGCGGTCCTATAAAGACGTGACCAGGTATGGCTTTAATAGATTTTTTATGTTTCAGAGAAACTTCATTAAATATTGTGGCTTTGTTTTAATCTTGCACAGACGTCCATACGCTCTTTCCTACAGTATGTAATTTGTAGGTGTTCTATTATGCAAGATTCACTCTTCAGTCATGTTTAGACAATTAAAGGGAGCGTGCAAACAAAAAACATGAGACAAAAAAAATTCTCTGCTTATTATCATTTTTAATTTTTTATCTTTTGGCCATGGTTTAAAAAATTCCCCTATTGTGACCTCATGCAGTATCCTGTAAGAAGCTCTCCCTCCCCTAGCTTGTTGCTTGCTCAATAGTTAAATAAAGATGTATAAGATATGAAAGAAATGTGAAAGATTTTGTGAAAGAAATCTAAGGCAGTGTTTCCCACAGTGTGGGCCCTTTTTTCATTCCATCTTGTAATTCCACTTGATCATTATTATAAATAACCATATTATAACCATCTATGTTGATGATCCATGTTGTGGTTTAAGGTCTGGGTGTGCTGTGAAAGGTTGATTCGAGGTGTATTTCAGCTGGAGCATTAAAAACACTACGGGACCCGTGTTAAAATAAAGAACCTTTAGGGTTGCAGAGAGAGATCAGCGCACTGACCTGCACACCGGCACCACCATGGGATTATCTTTAATCTCTTTAAACTGGCCTTTGTCCTTCAGGGCTTGGAGCACCGCTTTCCTCGCCTCGAAACGCTTCATGCCCTATGAAGAACAGCAACATTCAACCTTTTAATTCCGACCAGTTTTGTTGAAGCAAAACAATCCATTTAATCGAATAAACAACAAATTATTTCACATCGTTTCATCTACATTTTTCTCAAGACGGATATGTACTAAATGTCTTTTTTTCAATCACATTTAATATTACAAAGACTATATACCATCAGATGAATATGTAAACTTGTAAAATAGGCTTTGCATGTAAATTTTGATGGAATATTATTTATATTAGACAAATCCATTGTATAATTTTATAAAAAAGAGAAACCTTCTACTTCTACCAGAAAAGTATACTTCCACAGATGCACACTTTAGTTATCAGGTGCCACTAGTTATATCACAAATATCACACACACACACACACACACACACACACACACACACAATCAGGAGGCTAAAATAAGGAAAAGATGACTGGATAAAATGGGATAGCAACAGTGAACAACACACAGGACAATATAGGATCAGGACATCATGTTTACTGTGCGAGTGTGTGTGTGTATGAGTGAGTGTATGTATACCAGGAATGGAGGAGGCACATTGACGAGTAAACCATTCTCATCCAGGATGTTGATGAAGGGCAAGTTGTGTCTCTCGCCCACTTCGTAGTCGTTGTGATCGTGAGCAGGTGTGATCTTCACCGCACCTAAAGTAATAATAACCGAGTTAAATCACTTTGACTGATAATAACACCTAATCTCAAGGACAACGGTGATATCTATCAGGACGCTGTCAGTCTTCACCTGTTCCAAAGTTCATGTCCACAAAGTCGTCGAACACGATTGGAAGCTTACGGTCACAGAACGGGTGAACTGCGACTTTTCCTTTCAGGTGCTACAAAAAAAAAAAAGAAAAGAAAAAAAGAGAGAAATCAGAGCAGGAAAAATCTCATCTATACACTGGCTACACTTACACGGAAGATAGTATTGTGACCGATTTCTGAACCGTGTTAATCAAAACCTCGATAGAAAAAAAGGAGAGGACTATAACGCTACATACTAAGCCCCATGTTTTTTTATTTTTATTATTTTGGATTTTTCCCTTATTTTCTCCCTAATTTAGTCGTGTCCAATTCCTCCCCGTCACTAGGGGGCTCCAGCCTATAACTACCACTCAGTCGGGACTGTCATGCGTTTCCTCCGAACCATGTGAGACCAGCCGATCTTTTCGACCTGCTTGCTCACGCACCGTTGGGAGTGGCATAACACACTCGGAGGACAGCGCTATCCGCTCCTTCCGCATGCATGAGCTCAAAGACGCCCCGTAGAGTTGAGATTAATGTGGGACCACCAAGTACCTCTCACCCCTCCCCTCTGAGAGAGCGAGGCCAATCAACTCTCTCTAAACCTCCGGCGGCGAGAGATTACAGCATCACCCGGGAATCGAACTCGCGATCTCCGGATGATAGGGCGAGCGCTAGCCTCATGTTTTATAAGGATACATATAATAACTGAAAACCTGATGCAACGTGCTGTTATTGTTATTTCGACCATCCGATCTGCATACATACAACTTGGCAAAGGTTTTACGATCAATGCCCTTTCTGACACAACCGTCCCATTCTATCCAGGCTTGTGACCTGCACTAAGGATGCAGGATTTGGAAATACAACCCACTCAGTCCCCATTACTGTGCCAAACGTTTTACACAATATAACCGTCACAAATTTATCCAAACATTTTCTTGACATTTAAAGAAAAAAAGGCAAAAGAAAGTAAGATGGAGATGGAAGGAGAAAAAAAGGACACGTCTATACCGTATATCTGGGATCTTTAGGATGCACAGCCACAGCTGTATCGCCCAACATGGTCTCGATACGCGTGGTCGCTACAACCACCTCCTCATCTGTGCCAGGAAAGAAGCGAAAACATGCACTGACAACGTTGGAATTTTATTTGAAATAAATACTGCTTGTAAATATCCACAAATGTCCACGCTCTTACCTGATCCCTCAATCTTATAGGAGAAAGACACCAGCACTCCAAACTCCACCTTCTCCTTATAGCCTGGCACAGGAAGCAGAGTTCTGCCCGTCAGCTCCTTCTTATCCACCTGAAGCAGGACACAAAGACGACAAACACTCGTACATGAACACCCGTGTTTGGCGGCGAGCAAACTTCAAGAACGCCGAGCTCGTCGGTTATGAGAGATGAGGTTGATGAACGCACCTCTATATCGGAGATGGCGGAGTTGAGGGTGCAGGACCAGTTGACCAGTCTCTTGCTCCTGTAGATCACACCCTCCTCGTGCATACGGATAAACGCCTCCTGAACAGCGTAGGACAGTTTCTGCCCAGACACACGTTCACAGGAAATAAACAGACCTAGCTTACAAACTAGTAAAGAACTTTTCCATCAGTTTGCCGAGTTTGAAGAGCCTTTCAGACCCAATACAGCAGCATCCTGTCAATTCCACAAGTGAAGGAACTGACAGGATGCTGCTGCATTAAAATTATGATTATATAAATAAATACCATGCACAGTTTAAAAAATTTTTTTTTTTCAACAGGTGTGTCCTTAAAACATAACAGACTGTTTGAAAGCCACCGTACAATTAAACAAGTTGCTAATGTAATGAGGGTGCGTGTCATGTTTCAAATGAGTGCCTTAATTGCCAATTTGGAGAGAAAAAGCGTCACATTTTGCATCGAACATCAAAACCCCTGCTTGTTCGTGTCAACTAGTTCGGGTAATTCTGATCCTGCAAAAACCATCTCGTTAAATTGACGCGTTCCTGTTTTTCTTCGTCTACAAGTGGGAAGAATGACGCTGTTACGAAAGATCTTAAGACTATAATGCAAATGAAAAGAATTGAAAATGCAAAATATGAGCCCACAAACAGCTACACTACCTTTGAAAGGTTTCAACACGCCATCTCATTCCCTGAACCTTCCTGACTTTTATTTCTTTCTACATTGCAAGACAACGCTGAAGGCCTCCATAAAATGCAGTAACCTCCTTTAAACTGCTGACATTGAAGTGATGCATCCATCATGCAGTGTTTACATACAGTACATCATTCACATTTGGCAGACGCCCTTATATAGAGCGATTTACATTTTTATCTCAATTTACATCTCAAGTGCCAAACAGGGGGAACGTGGTGGTTGCAGGGTTTGAACCTGGGACCTTCTGAACCACAGTCCAACGCCTTCACCACTGAGCTACTCCTGGCGCTGTTATTGAGCTGCGTCTGCTTATGATGTTCTGTAAAGCCTTCATAACAGCTCTAATCTGAGGTGCTGTTTGTTAATTGGTGCTATTTGATGCCGAAACTCTAAATGAACTTCTTCTCCTCTGTAGCAGAGGTCAGTTTTGGTCTTGCTTTCCTGGGAAGGTCTTCACGAGAGCCAGTTTCATCATGGTGCTTGATGGAATCAGAAAGAACTGATCCAGGGCAGCTGACTTTTGTCTCAACATTTTAACTGACTCTAGTTTTGAAAAAACAAATCCTAAAAATGTAGAAAATACTGTACATCCACAATTGTGCCCAAACTTGTTTTTACTTGTAGTGTACGTTCTCCAAGTGTAAAGAAAACTATTGAAGAAAATGTAGCATTCAAGAACACTTCACACTGATATACTGGTACAGTCTTCAAAGCATGATTTTTTAAAAACACAGTATACACAATGATTCAAATAACATTCTAAGAAAATTCTTTTCTCTGAAACACATGCACCCAAAATAAAGTTCCTCCAAAAGATAACATTTATTCATTGGTTTTAAAAATTCATCTTTGTATATTTTTTCATTAAAAACTCAATGGGGTTGGGCCATTTTAATATTCTTTGAATATCTGTGTATAATGTTCACTTAACACTGACAGTGCACCTAAACTAGAGACGCACTGAAAGCATGCAGTCATTACGCCTGTAACGATCTCCCCAACAGCTTTCATCAGTACTGGATATCAGCAGCCGTTCATCACGCCTAACAAAAATAGGATTGTTGCATTCCTATAAATAAAAACCCTGCTGTATCTTCGCCTCGTCTTACATAACTTCTCTGCAGCATTCCTGTAATGCATCATCTGCCAGGCTGAAATGATCAGATTCGATTTCCCTCGCATGATCAGATTTAAGTGCTTAGACATACTAGAGAGGGGAGAACATTAGTGGAGATTACATGCAGGAGATCGATGTGGTCTGCTGTGCAACTGAAAAGACATTAGATGTCTGGGGGGGAAAAAAAAAAAAGAAAATGAATAAATAAAAGTAATGGGGTGTCTAAACAAAGCTTTCGACCGACTGCACAATGCTGTTCAAATTCAATTCAGGCTCAACTGGCTACATGATGTGTCTGGACGCATGTGTGTGTGTGTTTTTACTTTTTTTAATATACTCACAGGATCCATAGTGAAACATGCTCGGTCCCAGTCCAGGGAAGAGCCGAGTTTCCGCAGCTGGTGGTAGATACGGTCTCCCTTTCTAATGACAGAACAGACAGAGCATCCCATGTGAATGTTTCACTAATCATTAAACAGACAGACGACCGATGGACATACATGAGGAGGACTGGTCATGTACACATCATGTAATGACAACTACTAAAATAAAAACATACTATTACAACCTGGTGAACCGCCTTCCTCGAGGAAGAGGTGTGATCTGAATCATGATTTTGAATGATCATGAGATCAGAGAGCGCTTAAATGTTTAATTGGAATCAATCAAAGGGGGGGAGGGGTGGGGGGGGCAACATCATATTAACCCCTATGGATTAAGACGTGGATGTTACTCAAGTTCAAATTCTTCACTTCATTAAAACACGATGAGAATGATTAAACCAGAGTACATCTGAATTCTTACATCTGATTGGTCAGAAGGCGAACATGGCTTATATACATAAGCAACAGGTTTATTTTATTCCGACTTTGCACAGAAACTTGTACGGCAGGCAATTCCTACCATCTCACGTAGCTTATATAAGAAACATCATCTGCCATAAGTCATAAGTCATGTGTTGTACCTTATAAAATTAAGGACCCACACATAAAAATGCAGTTTATATTTCCTCGAGCTTCACAATAAAAAGTATAGCATTAGTACAGAATGCACTATAGACCTTCAGATGAGACATAAAATAAAATATCCACATTGAGGCATACAAGTTGTTACTAATGATAATTACCGAGTTGTTTTGTGTTTGTCTGCTAAGCTCTGATCAGTGCTGTGTTTGCTGTGAGCTACAGTACATCCTCAAGTTAACCATTAGACCCAATACCATGTAGTATGATGTGATTTCTGATCAAGTCTTCACTGATCGTCGTTCAACGAGTTAACGAACGTGTTCTACCATATGTTTCTGTGGCTCTACACCACGCTCCTACTCACTCATTCTTCCACTTCCAGACCTCTGCGATGAAGTTCTCTCGGCCGAGGTCGTGTCTAGTCATGCCTCTCTCCCTCATCAGCTTCTTCTCCACCACCACCTGAGTGGCAATGCCAGCGTGATCACAGCCCGGGTTCCACAGCGTGGTCTCGCCTCTCATCCTGTGCCTACGTCATCAGAAGACATCTTATTGGAAACGAATACCGCAGAAACACGACGAGCGCATCAGGGTAAGATGGGAAGTGCATATGTTCAGCTGGTCAGGTCTAGGCTCAGCAACGTTATGTGGCATAATTGAATGTACTGAATGAACAGGTTGACACATTTATGCCGTTTTTCTTCCCTCATATTCTATGACTCAAAGTGTGAAAAAGTAACAGATAAAAAGAAACAGAAAAGATTAATGTGTGTGTCTTAGTGTTGGCAACACATAATAGTAATGGTGCTGAAGAAAATGTTGGGCCGTGCACTAGAGACAATATGTTGTGCTTCCATATACATAATCTAGATTGGATTTTGGATTCAAGATTTTAGTATACTATACTTATAAGCCTCAACAGCACCACCTCATGGCTCAAAGTTGTATTATTTCTGACATTCATTTAATCTTTTCTGGAACATATACAGTACATAAGTAAGACTTTTTTTATATATATTAAATGATGATCAAGGGGAAAACATAAATAAATCAGTATCATGTAAGCCTATAAAATGTACCACCGCCACATGAGCTCCTGATAGGAATGAAGTGATTACCATCTGGTGAGAGAGTCCTGGATGGCGTTGGTTAACGCGTGGCCCAAATGAAGAGAGCCGGTCACATTAGGAGGAGGGATGCAGATCATAAAAATCCCATGAGGGTTCACTTCACTGATGCTCTTCCGCTAGGAAATAAAAAATCAAATAAATAAATATAGTTGCAAGCAACGATGACGGGCCCAAGCACCCTGTGCCATTCCCACCCCGGGCACGTCGCACAACCTGTGTCATTCGAGTGTGTTAAGACCTCGAAAAAGCCATCGCCACTCGGTTGCACCTCACAACCTG
The DNA here is from genome assembly GCA_003987875.1 of Clarias batrachus. Lineage (NCBI taxonomy): Eukaryota > Metazoa > Chordata > Actinopteri > Siluriformes > Clariidae > Clarias > Clarias batrachus. Next base: position 194,532 of record QMIH01000638.1, on the reverse strand, counting down.
CACACATCACACACTATACAGGGCTAATGTCAGTTTGGGCCCTAAATATTTGTTGAATGCATTAGTGTGTGTGTGTCGTGAGAGAGGGGTGTGTGTATGTGTGTGTGTGTATGTGTGTGTGTGTGTGTGTGTGTGTCGTGAGAGAGGGGTGTGTGTATGTGTGTGTGTGTGTCGGTGTGTGTGTGTGTGTGTGTGTGTGTGTGTGTGTGTGTGCGCGAGTGTGCGCGAGTGTAAACATTTGTAATATGGGTGTATGTATGTGTGCGCGCATTAGTGTGTAAGGGTTAGCGTGTGTGTGAGAGTGAGGGAGAGAGGTGTGTGATGTGTAGATGTGTCAGTCTGTGTGTGATGAGTAAATGTGCTTGTGTTTGTTTGTGTGTATGGTTTGAGTCTGTGTTTATTAACATTAGTGATGTGTGTGTGTTAGTGTGTGAGATGTGTTTGTTAACATTTGTGATGTGTGTGTGTGTACAATAGGCTGCAGGTGCTGGAAGAAAAGCCTCACACTATGATGCTCCTGAACGTGATGTCACAGAAAGTGTCACTGAATATAATGTCATTCAATATAATGAATGCCACACAGAAAGTTAGTAATCATTGTTCGACGTACGTTTAAGACATTATCACGACTGACCCGTTTGAGAAAATCCCTCCGCAATTTTGCATCCTCAATGTCTTTAGATGTCTTTGGCCCGGTTTGGTAGCGATTGTATAATTTCCCTAGGAGAAGTATATAAAAATCCATCAGGTGCGTTTTTGAGAACGACCTCAAATAACCGGCCTCCTGTTGAGTTTAGCCCAGGACATGCAGCGCGAAAGTTGTTCGGCTCAATGAGCTCTAAATGTGTACCGAGTTTCGTGTGCCTACATGAAAGTGAGTATGAGCTAGGCGGCAAAATCTCATGTGAGGGCCCCTGGGGGTCCCGGGCCACGCGACTCTCAGGCATCCTGATGGCAGCAGATTCCAACCTGTCTGCCAAGTCTCATGAGTTTTTGAGCGTCCCGGAAAGTCCAAAAGGGTGGGAAAAAAATCCTTAGGAAAACAGGAGGGCCCACACACACTATGACGACATAGGGCTGATGTCATAGTGCTTGGGCCCTAATAATCCTWAGKAAAAYAAGAGGGYCCWTCACACACTATGACGACATAGGGCTGATGTCATAGTGCTTGGGCCCTAATAAGCAGCCATACTCAGTAGTTAAATGCACTTATGGCGTCGGTCTATATGTTCCTTTTATTAATCAAATAACAATTTCCTACCCCATATTCAGGTTTGAAGAAACCCTGTTTCTCCCACCAGGGATACCAGGCTGCTTCCACGTACTGAGGACTGTACGAGTCCGGCAGAGGGCTCAGCACATCTGTGTGTGTGGTTTATAAATCGGAGAGAATAGGGAAAAATAACAATAAATCGTGTAAATCAGTGTATACTGTACAGTAAACAAATTAAATGCTTAGAGAATGTGAATAAATCACACTATAATGATCTGGAATGATTTTAAACATCTAGTAAAGATGATTCAATTAAAACAGACCTTTTTTCTCTCCTGCAGGAGTCGGGATGTTGTACATGATCACCCCCAGTTCCTTCTTTTCCGGTTTGGCTTTTTTCTACACACAACAAAAACACATTGAGAAGGTGGTCTACTCTACATTACACTTAAACTCCTTATTCACTTTATCAAGTTTTCCATTGACTGTTGAAATTCTTAAAATGTAAACAGAGACACAGACAGAGATGGAGACATAGACAGAGAGAGAGAGACATAAGGATCTCCAGCCTTGTGCTCGTCAACATTCTCACCGGAATTAACAAGATGATTACTGAAATGATCTCAGCAGGTTCTTTAATGACAGCAATGAAATGCAGTGGAAAATTTTTTTTTTCGGGATTAAGTTAATTTTCATGGCAAAGAAGGACTGTGCAATTCATCTGATCATAACATTCTGGAGTATATGCAAATTGCTATTATAAAAACTTAAGCAGCAACTTTTCCGATTTCCAATATTTATGTATTTCTCAAAACTTTTGGCCACGACTGTATGTGGTCCTAGATCAGCACTGACAAGACGAGAATTTCATAGCAGTGCTAGCAATATCGGATTAAAGCGAGGCGCCTGGCTTTCTTCCTTCTTCTAAATATCAACAAATGCACCTGGAAAAAAACGCCTGCCGTCCTTTAGAGCAAAATCCCTAGCGTGTTTTTGCTAAAATCTCACATCTATTGTTTGAAATTAATGACTCCACAATAGAGTCAAATTAAAGTCACTTGTAAATATGAATGTGAACTGTCCGATCAGAACAAAAAAATTGGAATTGAACGACGTGACTTGTAATGCAAACATACTGTAATCTTACTTGATGACACAATCCCACCTACAACCTGCAGAGAAAACCGAATATCCAAACAACACACTCCACTACACCCTCACCTCAGACTGAGACTGAATCTGCTTCTTCTTCTCCTCCATCTCTTTCTTCTGCTGGAACTTCTCCATCTTTTCACGCTTTTTGGCCTCTTTCTTCAGCTGGGCTTCTGTCTTAGGTGGACCTGAGAGAACCAAAGAAGCAGAGCATTAGAACCAGAAAAAAAAAAAACAATGACTGCTTCTCATTTCTACAGTCTCATTTCCTGATATCACAACAAAGATGTAGCATGAGAAAGACATGCGTCATACTGTAGTATTGGGAAGATCTCACTGACTGACGTAGGAGAGGTCTCGTCCTTACCGCCGGTAGCGTTGCCGTTGTTTACAGCAGCATCGGTGGGAGCAGGATGAGGTTTGAGCGTCACAGGAACCATTTTTTCACAGAGCGAGATTTTACCCAACACCTTCTGGAACTGAGGCTGGTTCACGCAGGTATCAAACCATCTACTCACGTTCACCAGTGACTTCCTGTTCAGAGGCTCCAAGACCTGTAGCGAGAGATGTGAAGGAAAAATCATATAGGCACCGTCATCGGCTCAGGCAATCTTGACTTTAAAACAGCATCCCTGAAACAGATCTAATGTAGTGTTTCAGTCTCATGAGCTTTCTCTGACTTCACTGCATCTTGTGGACTAGATAAGATGAAAGAGCAAACAAGACGTACATATTTAAAAGGTAGCAGCACAGCCGTCACGACCGCCACGTCGGCCAGAGACAAGCTCTCTCCGACCAGGAACGTTCGCGGCTCTAGAGTCTGATCTAGTATCTTCAGAACACGCAGCAGCTCACCGTGAGAACTCTGCTGAAGCTAGACAAACAAACAAGCATAAGATGACAATCACGCATTTCACTCCCTGTTAATTAACAGACAATTAACACAAAAATGTGTGTCACATCAGTAGGCGCGAACGAACCTTTTTGTCGATGCTCGTCACACCCAACAAAGGGAAGGCCACGGCACAGGCCGGAGGAATCAGCTCGTTTTCGGCGAAGCTCAGCCACTCCCACACCTGGCTCTGCTGCTTGGCATCGCTGCCCACCATCTTGGCCGCAGAGCACAGGTACCAGCCGACGGCTCCGGCACCACGCAGAGTCGTTCCATCACCTCCTCCCAGAACCAAGGAAGGACGAGTGTGGATAACATTACTGGGACAGGCCTTAGCACACACATGTGGCGGAGTCGGAGAGTACTGAGCAGCAATCAGGGCCAGTAAACTCCTGAAGTCATCAGGGTGCGTGGACACGTGCAGAGAGTCCATTTCTGATGGAGAGAAAGAGAAAGTGATCTTTAAGAGTTATCTTTGAGTGTAGAACTAAATATCTTTCTGAGCTTTGGCAATATGTATGTAAATATTGATAGATAAAGAAACCGAAAGAAAAAAGCTAGACAAAAGAGAGAAAGGGCGAGACAAAGAGAAAAAAGGGCGAGACAAAGAGAAAAAAGGGCGAGACAAAGAGACCGGGAGAAAGAAAGTGAAAGAGAGAGACAGAGATATTAATTTTTTATTGTTTTTTGTTTTGTTTTTATTGTTTTGTGTGTACCTAATAATTTGTTCTTTCACCTATAACATGTTTATAATGTTTATTAATTCAGATTGATGTTATTTATAATGTAATTAATGCTTTATAATTTCATATTTTTGTTAACATTCATGCCAAGAAAACACTTCGGAACCAAACTGAACTGAGATGGAGAGGAAGAGAGTGACAGGGAAAGAGTGAGACAGAGAGTGAGACAGAGAAGAGAGAGAGACAGAGAGTGAGACAGAGAAGAGAGAGACAGAGTGAGACAGAGAAGAGAGAGAGACAGAGTGTGAGACAGAGAAGAGAGAGACAGAGTGAGTGAGACAGAGAAGAGAGAGACAGAGTGAGTGAGACAGAGAAGAGAGAGACAGAGTGAGTGAGACAGAGAAGAGAGAGACAGAGAAGAGAGAGACAGAGAAGAGAGAGACAGAGAAGAGAGAGACAGAGAAGAGAGAGACAGAGAAGAGAGAGACAGAGAGTGAGACAGAGAAGAGAGAGACAGAGAGTGAGACAGAGAAGAGAGAGAGAGTGAGACAGAGAAGAGAGAGAGAGAGAGACAGAGAAGAGAGAGAGAGAGAGACAGAAGAGAGAGAGAGTGAGACAGAGAAGAGAAAGAGAGAGTGAGACAGAGAAGAGAGACAGGAGACAGAGAAGAGAGACAGGAGACAGACAGACAGGAAAGAGAGAGAGTGAGACAGAGGAGAGAGTGAGACAGAGAAGAGAGAGAGAGTGAGACAGAGAAGAGAGAGAGACAGGAGACAGACAGACAGGAAAGAGAGAGAGTGAGACAGAGGAGAGAGTGAGACAGAGAAGAGAGAGAGACAGGAGACAGACAGACAGGAAAGAGAAAGAGAGAGAGTGAGACAGAGGAGAGAGAGAGAATGATGCAAATAAATAATCTCTAATCAGCAGAAGAATGTTGTTGTTACTTCTGCATTCCACCAGGATGCTTTAAGAGATCCGGTAAGATAGAAAGCTAACTAGTTCATTAATTTATTCCACAATACATTTCGGACAGACGCACGACGTCACCCTGTGTGTGGGATAGAACACCCCGCGCGCTCTAACGGTAACAGTAAGGAGACTTATCGCTGTAGAACTCACGCGCACATTCACCCCAGTCATTCAGCGGGATTATAGAGTAGCATGGTAGCCGGTGAAACTTTATAAAGCTCTTTTTAAGAGTATTTATCCGCCCTATGTTGTGTAAATAATTAGCGTGTACCTTCGAGTGTGTATAAAACCTGTAAGTGTAATACTTAACTCACCTGTAACTGCAGGAATGAGAAACGTCAGCTCGATTCCGCATGTAGCGGCGCCGCATATAAGCTTCACCGCTGCCGCAAAGCAGTGCTGAACAGTCGTAAGAACTGGCGTAAAACAGACTCGACATGATGCAACAGATACAAGGCTGGGCTGTGTTCCAAATCGCAACCTGTCTGAATGAAGATTATGTCCCATTGCACCAGTTTTCACTGATGACTGATAATAATGCCATTTGTGTGAAATAAACTAATGATCAGGCTTCTTTAATAGGCAGCAAAAAGTGATATCTAGCTCAAATAAAAACTCTAAATGCCCTTAATATAAAGGTAAAATAAACCAAATATAAGATTATTAAGATGTACAATTTTTTTAAGCATACATTTATTTTATTGTTAGATTCTATATGATCATTTGCTTCTTTCAAGAAATGCTTAAAACTAGCTGAATTTATGTATATAGGGGGGGGGGGGGCTGAATCCTATCCCAGGTGACTTCCATCACAGGGTACACACACAGACATTTAGCCTAGTCTGCACGTTGTTGGACTATGGGAGGAAACCAGCCAGAGCACTCGGAGGAAACCCACCAAGCACAGGGAGAAAATGCAACGTCCATACACACAGACCACGAGACGGGAATTGAACCCTCGACCCTGGAGGCGGAATGTTTATCCATGACTATGACGTTTTGTTAAGAATTTATAGACAAACATGACCAGATTTTTTCACTTTTCATGGTTTATTCTTTTTTTTTATTATTATTTACTCTACAATACGTAACTCTCTCTATATTCTGTGATATGATTTAATTATGGCAGCCCAGTGGCTTAGTGGCCATGTGTCCATGGAGGTTGCATGTTCTGGCAGTGCTTGTTGGGCTTCATCTAGGTACTATGGTGGCCCACAAGTACAAAACACATTTTCCAAAACAAAAATTACATTCAACAACACATGAAAGCATTCACAAAACACAAAATAAAAAAAAAAAAACATTAAAACATTTTACGAAACACAATGAAATTTCACAAAGCGCATTATTTTACAAAACAATGACATTTCCCTAAACACAAAACAACATTTAACAAAACAGAACCAAATTTTTAAAAACACAACTGAACAACATACCATTTTACAAAATGCAAATACGCATGCCTTTTACAAAATTGAAAAGGCAGAAACCCCATTCTTGTTTTTGATTGGTTGTGAAATGTCATTTTGTGTTTTGTGAAATGTGTTTTGTACTCCAGGGCCATCGTACAAAATGCCCACGGCACAGGATTGATTTTACGTGATGCATTTGCACCACATCCATGGTGTCCCTAAACTCCCCAAACTGGCTCCAGTCTGTCTGCAACCCGAAAGAGGATAAGTGCTATAAATAATGGATGGATGCAGGAATTTTAATTACTTCTAAATCTTCAAATGATTTTCTTAACTTGGATTTTCTGAATGTATCCTAAAAAGAAGAGTGTGTTTAAAGCTTATCAAATACTTTGAAATTTAGAAAAGAATTTAGGCATGATGTCAAAGATTATAGTACTTCTGCTAATATGTCTCTTAACATGTTGTAAAACAGCAAGCAATAGACCATAGCATTAGATGCTCCGGTATTTGTTTTCTTTTGTATAACTGTATTAAATATAATAATTATTTTTTTAATTTTATACACCTTTAATAAGCAATTTATACTGCTTAGGGCTATGGTGGCTCCTGAGCCTATCATAGGAAGCCTGGAGGTGAGGAGGGTATGCATGAATGATAGAACGTCAGTCCATTGCAGGACAATATTCACATGCTCGCTTACACCTAGGGGCTGTTTAGAGTAACCACTCCACCTACTATCATGCTTTTAGCTACAGGAATTCAGTAGATAGCAACCCAAGGAGCATCTTTGCTGATACTTGGCAGATGACAGGCTATACTTACAGATCTGCTACTTAAATAAAGTATAAAATACAACTCTTTAAGTTAAATTACTTTTCTGCACCATTTGATCAAATGTTCGTGGAGACCTGAACCTATAAGCCTTCTTCCATCTGTTGCCACAAAGTTGGAAGTTCATACATGTGTACGTGTATAGAATATCGTTGTATGCTATAGCAGTGCAATTTCCTTTCCAAATACAGTATGTTTGAGCATGACAATATTCATGGTGAGCTCCAAAGAGTCACAGGTTGCAAAGGTTGCTCAGGAGGAACTTGGGAAACCTGACCTCAAACCTATGGGACATCTTGGAGATGAATGGACATAGCGATTGCACCATCCACCCATCAAACTGCACCATCCATCCATCCAGTGCCTGACCTAACGCTCTTGTGGCTGAATGAGCAGAATTTGCCACTATCACATGCCAAAATATAGTTGACGACCTAAATTAAAGAGGAAAAAGATGTAGAAGTTTGTGAAACTGTACTGGAGGGAAGAACACCTTCTTCCAAAAGGCCGTCTCTCATAGGATTTTTTGATGATGATGATGGAGAGTACTGAATGACACATAGCGCCAAAATCTCTCATCTGTGTCCGGTTAGGCTGAGTTTGTCTTTATCAAGTTCACAGCATGTGTTTAACATACTTTTCACATTAAACTATTCAGTGAGACCTTTTGCACTGTGGATGTGGCAGGGTCATCATTAAATAATAATAAGTAGAGCGGTACATTTCCTGAAGAAAATGTGAGTGGTGCTTGCTGTGGCATCATAGACATAGCTGATGTCATAGCTGATGGTGGTCTCAATGTCAGTTCTGTGGGACGTAGCTGATGTCATAGCTGATGTTGGCCTCAATGTAAAGTCTATGGGACTTTTTAGCAGGGGGCAATTAACCGCCCACCCCTGAGAAAAGAAATAGCACCCCATTACCGAATAAACCGCACGATTTGACACCTCATTCACAGGTCTATGACAAATGGTGCGGGACTAGTTACAAAAAAAAGGGAATAATAAGCTTGTGAGATAACAATAGTAGTGCTTCACTTCGCAAGCACCACTAACTAGAACGTGGTGCTTGCCGTGGCAAAACATTGGAGTCATGCTAGCAAGATGCTAAGCACATCATTTTAACAACATTTTATTGATTTTGCTAGCAACATGCTAATTTAGTTAGCATAATGGTAGCAACATGCTACACATTATTAGCGACATGCTAATACAAGAGGCATTATGCTAGCAACATGCTAACTGCATGCTAATTATGTTGGCTTATGAGCATCTTGATAAATGCAAAAGACTGATTGGTTGCCTGATTTAAATGAGCCCTCCCCTGTGTCTCTACGACAGTGGGCTCCACAGTTAAATTCAGTTTCAAAGTTCCTATGGAAGTTGCCATTGTATGTTAATTTCTCCCTGCTGGGGCAGTTTACCACTCACCCATTAGAAGGCATGTCAAGCTGAAAGATATGACACCTCTTTCATGGGTCTATGACAAACGGACCGGGACTAGTTATGCACCAAATTCCCCATTATAAGTCAATGTGGCAAATTTGGGCACCTGTTGTACCCTGGGGGTAAAACTAATACCCTTGTGCGGCATATGTTCTGACACAGCTTGCAGGCCTCTTCAAATGTGGTAAATTTGATCTTTTTACAAAATTCTCGCTCTGTGCTAGAATCCTAAAATTCTCAATGTTAAACCTATGGGATTTTTAGGGTGATACAATTGCCCCCACCTCTTTAAAACAGTCATACCACCCCATTCCCGAATGAGCTGCACAATTTGCCACCTTTTTCATAGGTCTACGACGAACGGTAAAGGAATAGTTAGAAAATTCAAAATCTCCCATTATAAGTCAATGGGGCAAATTGGGCACCTCTTGCACCCCGGGGGGAAAACCCTATACCCTCTTGAGGGGTATGGTCTGACACAGCTTGCACGCCTCTTCAAATGTGGCAAATTCTCACTCTGCGCTTCAATCCGTCAAAGTTGGTTTCAATGTTAAGTCTATGGGATTTTTTGGGAGATTTACTGCCCGCCCCTCTGTAAAGTCTTAGCACCCCAATCCTGAATAAGCCGCACGATTTGACATCTCTTTCATGGGTGTATGACAAACGATATTGTAGTAGTTATGCAGCAAAATCTGCATTATAAGTCAATGGGGCAAACCTCTTCAAAGGTGGTAAATTTTACCTTTCTACAAAATTCCCTAAACCGACATGTCTATTCAATGTTCTGATGCAGAGATAAATTGTTGCAAGGGGACTCTGTTTTGTTGCTAGGGAGTGGCGTGCCACCTGCTAATGAAAAAAATCAAAGGCTTGCGTTGACTATAACTATACTGTTGTGAAGATAATCCTCCATAGGGTTAAGTTGCTAGGGTGCTTTAAATGGTTTCTAGGGGTGTGGCTTATGAGCATCATGATAAACGCGAAAGACTGGTTGAGTTAAATGGGCCCTTCCCCGTGGTTCTACAACAATAGGATCAACAGTTAGGTTCAGTTTCAAAGTTCCCACAGAAGTTACCATTATGTCAATGGGGCCAATTTGGGCACCTCTTGTGCACCAGAGGCACCCACCCCTTCGTGTGGTCTCGTGTCAAGCACCCCATTCTCAAATAAGCTGCACGATTTGACACCTCTTTCACCTAGTTACACGCCAAACTTTTGTACAGAAGAAGAAAAAAAGGGAATAGTAATAAACCTGAGATAATAATAGTAGCGCTTCGCTTCACAAGCACCACTAACTACACAGGTAAATTTTCTGAAGAAAATGTGAGTGGTGTGTGCTGGGGCAGAACTCGGGCCTCTGAGCCTTTTAACAATGGTATCCACAGTTAGGTTTTTAAAGTTTTAAAGTTCCTATAGAAGTTACCATAGCAGGGAATGCAACTGTGAGCCTAGGGGAGTACCTTCACCATTATATGTCAAAGGGGCAAATTTGGGCATCTCTTGCACTCCAGTGGTAATATATATAAACTGTATATATAGAACTGCTATTATATATATTACAGTTGTGTTCAAAATAATAGCAGTCCAACATCAGTAACCAGATCAGTAATTGTTTTTGGGAGAAATTATATTTCTTCATGGTAAATATTTTATTTGTAGGTGGGGTGGAGTAATAGAAAACCAACAGACTCAACAGTCATGACTTGCATGCACCTGATTCTGTGTAATTGAATCACTAATTGAAAAGGGGCATGTTCAAAATAATAGCAGTGTGGAGTTTAATTAGAGAGGTAAATTATTCTGTGAAAAACAGATGTCAAACAAGTTCCCCTTAATTAAGGATAAATGCAGAAAAGGTTGTCCTGTGCATTTCTCTCTGAAATTCAGAGTATAATGCGTCATTCCAGACATTGTTCAGAAGAATAGCATACTTTGATTTAAAAGTTGATTAGAGATAGGAAAACATACAATGAAGTGCAGAAAAAGTTAGGCTTCTTTGCTAATATTATATTGAATGCTTTAGAATGGAGACCAAAACCAGAAAGATGTGAAAGAAAACGGAAAACTACCATTTGAATGGATCGAAGAATAAACTAATTGACAAAGACTCAGCCAATGATCAGTTCCAGCATGATCAAAAGTTACCCGTGAGTACTGTTACTATTAAAAGACGGCTATGTGAAGCCAAGCTATCAGCAAGAAGCCCCCGCAAAAGTCCCATTGTTGAAAAAAGACATGTGCTGAAGAGATTACAGTTCGCCAAAGAACACATTCACTGGCATAAGGAGAAATGGCGCAATATTTTGTGGACTGATGAAAGCAAGATTGTTCTTTTTTGGGTCTAGAGGCCGTAGACAGTTAGACTCCTTAACCCCTTGTTAATGAGACTAATCAGAAAAAAGGCTTCATTTTGATAGGGAGCAAAACACTGGATTTTAAGGAAACAGAAAAATGGTAATCTCGTCTGATGAGTTCATTCCAGATTGATGTATGTGTCAGGGTAAGAAGCTAAAGCACATGAAGTGATGCACCATCATGCATAGTGGCCACTATACAAGCCTCTGGAGGCAGTGTTATGATCTGAGGTTGCTTCAGCTGCTCAGGTGTAGGCTCAGCAATGTTATGTGGCAATAAATTCAGCTGATGTCCTGAATGTACTGAATGACCAGGTTATCACATCTATGGAGTTTTTCTTACATGATGGCACAGATGTGTACAGTACTGTGCATAAGTCTTACACACATACCAATTCCTGTAGAGCCACAACCTGTAAACTTGTAGAGCAACAACGTTTCTACATAAAAAAAAAAAAAAGAAAGAAAACAGTAATATACAGTCTCAGGTACAATTTGTGCAGTTTTACAAGAAAAATCGTTGCTTGCTTTTACTGAACAACCTGCAGAACCAGTCACTCCATCTAAAGACTTTGCTGCACCTGCTTCTTTTTTAATGCATTCAAAACCCAGGCAGCGTTCATTTGTACTTTTTTTTTAGTCTGAAGATTTAATTATTTGCCACAAAGAAAATACGCAAAGAAAATAGATTTCTCCATATATTAACAGTCAATATATTAAATGATTGTGTTCTGACCTAAAAATATATTCACAATATACAGAATATATTGTATTAATATATTACAATATATTGAAAAAAACATAAGGAACTGCCATTTTTCATATATTGAAAAATATATTCAAATATATATCTTAATGTATGTAATTTGTACATTTAACTATATACTTCATAATATATTGAATTTGACTAAATATAACTATTTCTTTTTAATTTTTTACAATATGCTTATATGCTAATGTAGTTCAAACAAAATGGACTTTATAGGCATATCCCATAGCAACATTTTGTTGCTCAGAAGTATCATTTTCTATCATTTTTCTATCATTTTCTAGTATCATTTTTTTCATGAGACTGAACTGAGCTTTCTCAATTCAAGCATGACTTTGTCTTTTCTATTTCTCCTAAAGCTGACTTAGGAGAAACAAAGAGACACAACTGAGATACAACTCAAGACTTACTTAAGAAACATTTGAGAAAGCTGCGATGTACATGAGAAACTGAATTGCATTTGTAGGAGAAGCAAATGAGTCATATATAAGACTATAATGAGATTAAAGCCAGATATATAAATGCGATGCATGAAACACAAATGAGAAATATTATAGTTTTATTGAACTTTATATCATATTATATTTAAATCAAAAATCACAATGAGCCTCAACTAGCACTGAGGCTAGTCAGTTTCCATACTGACCTCTGTCCACCACAACATTAAAACCAGCAGGTTAACAATATTAAAAATATTACAGTTTTCTATTACCATTAATTTGTAAAACAAGCCCATGCATAAAAAATAAATGCATAAATGGAATAAACTTAAATATGCTAAATACAATATACAATTATAAATGGACAATCTATACAATATAACAGACAACAGCAAAATCTAGCAAATCAAGAAACTAAAATATACAAAATGTCACACAACCTGAAAAAAAGATATTAAGTGTCACACTGCTCAACTCAAAGTATGATTTATACAGAAGTTACACAAAGTCCACAGCATTGTCAAAAAGTAGATAAATTTATTTAAAGGGAATTGGATGCTTGCTGCATGTAAGGGCTACAGAAGCGAGGCTGAAAAAGTTTAGTTTTTTTCTCACCAGTTACATCAATACATCTCTAATGGTGGATGTCCAACAAATCTTAGATGCTTAGTTTCTAATGGAAAAAAACGTTTGAGATTTACCTAAACACCATTCAGCTACTCCAACTGCCTGAAGGTTGAGAAGTGAGCTTGAGCTTGCTCGTGTGCTGATGCTTACCTGACTGGTCATGTGGTGCTGATGGAGACTCCGGAACATTCTCCTGCAGTTTCTTTGTTCAGTTACTTGTTCTCCTAAAAGGTTTCTGAGGTGGCATGCTTCTGAAAAGAATGTGTATATAATTACCACGATAACCTTTCTACAAACAAATATTATATACACATATTGGTCTTTATTCATAGAATATAATTAACTGATGTCCCTAGAGTTACATGTTCTGGTAATTACTGTTAAACACTGAACACTCTATAATAAATCTACTGGTTTGAAAAACTGATCATGTAGTAACATTAACTTACTATTTTAAAAA
>QMIH01000638.1:128834-181061 GCA_003987875.1 Clarias batrachus | reverse complement strand
TATATAATTTATTTATTTATTTATTTTTACCACAGACTCCGTGGTTTTAACTTGAATTCTGACTTATCTTCAATAAGAAGCACGCAGTTAATTTTAAATTCGGCGCAAAAAAATAAAGCCCACCTTCACCGGCCGCTTTGTTTTCTTCTTCTTGGTCGTCTTCTTCATTTGATCTGCAGCAGGCAAAGTAGGTGGTGCGCTACCGCCGCCTAAAGGTCTGGATGAATGATGCTTGGTAAAGTGGCTTTTGCTGACCTGACACAGAGGCCTGGTGATGCACTGGAAATATTTTTGCAGGCTTAGAGCATATGTGAGGAGAAATTGTGGGAAATTATGTCTTTATTAGAATTTACACATACTGTAGGTACACTGTAGTAGACGTATTTAATTGGGTTGGGTTGGAGAAAATGTATAATCAAAAAAAGGTTTGGCCTTAAATAACAATTATAGACAGAAATCACTGAACACAAACATTATCTCATTGCTTCACTTCTCGTTCTGTATATTGTATTTTCGTTCTTTATTTACTGGCAATGACATTTATACAGAATGTAAAGTAAGTTTGCCATTTGCCAGTTTAATTTTAATAAATTCATTATGGTGTACACATTTGTAAAAGATTAGCCATGTTGATCAACTAGGTTGTACTTTACGATAATATTGTATACTGGTGTTTGGATTTTTTTTTTTTTTTTAATAAATCTAGATTTAAAAATAAAACAATTATCTATTACAAAGCAATTTTGTAATGGAGTTTAGTCATTACCAACCTACATATCTACATATTAGTGATGAGAAGTTTGAATCATTTTAGTGACTTGGTTCTTTGAATCTTTTTTTTTTGTTGAGTCATTTAGTTCATTTCGTTCTTTTGATCAGAAATAAAATAAAATGTTACATTTCAATAAACAGTCTACATACAGAACTTTTGGCTACAGTTCCAGTAATGAAAATATTACAATGCAGCTAAGGACATATTATGAGAAACCGAATGAGAAACTCACCATCATATCTTTTAGTCCGAATCGTTCGTTCTTTTGTCACATGCAGTGCACAAGAAACAGAATTGAACGGTTATTCGCATGAGTCTTCTCGTCCGAGTTGTTTGAATCAAACAACTTGAGTCTTCTAGTCCGAGTTGAATCAAAAGAACGAACGACTCAAAAGAACGAACGACTCGGACTAGAAGATTCATTGAGGAGAACCGTTCAATTCTCTTTCCTGTGTACTGTACTGCATAGCGTCTATAGCAGTCACATGACAAAAAAAAAAAGACTAAAAGGTAACTACTCATTTCTGTTTCCTGTACATAACCTACGGTTTATACGCGTCCAGTAGAAAATGAACGAATCAGTCTCAAGACTACTCGTTCTTCTGAGTCATGTTAAAGACTCGTTCAAAAAGAACGAATCGTTCATGAACGGCCCATCGCTACTACATATCTTCATTGAACACATGGTTGATTAAAAGAGAAACTTCCTTGGGTACTTTATTTTTGCAATTCTAAAGCAGAAAGTTCAAATAATTTGCAGATTGCAGTCTTTCCCACAGGTGTGAAATAGATCTGCGGTGGTAGCCAGCGGAGCGGCTGCATTATGTGCAGCACAAAAGTGGTCTAACTCTACACAACTAACAACAAATATGTATGACCTTTAACACAATATTTAGATTTCTTTTATTTTCTAATAATTTGACCTCCAACCTACTAACCATCCCTCCATCTACCCGTATGTGAAGAGTAAGATGAAGTATATGAAAAAAAAAGTACTAAACACTCTTTAATGTAGATGGCGCTGTTTGTCAGAGAACCCTAGCCCTTAAACCCCAAAGCATTTATATCAAATGCCATTCTTTGCTTTATTATGTTCTAATAAATATATAGGAGTCAGGACTGTGCAATATAGAGTGACATTTTTTTTTCAGCACAACCTAGGCAATATAATGAACTTAATTGTATTTAATTTGAACAAAATTAGAACAGTGGTTTTGGGAGCATAAGGAATCATTTTCGCTAAATGAGCTTGAACGGCATTTTACCGAGTGCAACTTTTTTTGTGGCGTACAGTGTATGTGCAACTATACAGCAGCATGCCTTCCTAGAATAAAAGAAAAAAAATCCCCTATTGAAAGAGATCCTTGGAGTCTTATATTTCCTTTTGTTCATCATTGCGTCACGAGGAAAAAAAAAAAAAAGTTTTCCATCCAATAAAAAGACGGTCCATTTAATGAATAATGACGAGCATGCAGAAATCCTTTAAACAACGCTTTATTTGGATATCACTCTAGATTTTGTGTATACATGTCTCAGTTTCACTGAGGAGATGCTGAGCACAAACACTTGACACTGAATCTGAGGTTTATATTGTTACAGATTTAACTTTCGGATATTCTGTTTACGACTAGGCTCATTAGTGCAAATTTGTCACTGAGACAAAGCTGGAAAATGTATTCATGGGAGAAAGCCTGAACTGCATTGTATTATACTGTATAAGAGCTCACATCATGGTCTCTATAGCAAAACTCATTTCATTTGACACCAAAGACATTTGCATTATATGATACATTCTGTAATGAATAACCCGTTATCTTGACACTTTCGACCAATCTTACACCAACTTTCTAGACGTCCAAGATCTTCGTGTCAGTTCCAGATCCTTTGATTTAAGTGCTGAATTTTGCCTCATAAATAAACCTAATTCCAATCCACATAAGCGTTTTTTCGTGCAGACTGCGTTTTAGCAGCAGGACTCTGACAACGATGTAATGCCATATAAACAAGCTTGCGCCAGGTCCATGCGCTCATGCACCAAACAAAATAAAATAAAAAATAAACACCCCCTCTGTTCTCTCACTCCTTTTGGAACGCTTCCTGTATGTTTTCAACGGTGTTTCCCAACACCCCACCGACAACGCCAAAAACCGAATTAACTACATGCAGAAGTCCATTCTGTACCCTCCAGACTAACGTGCCAATCCCTTGACCTACTTCCCAGCTCTGCTCACCCATCTCTGAACCCAGCGCACCCATGTACCCACCAAGCCCCTGGCACATGCGCCCTACGACCTCTGTGCCCAAGTCCCAGACTTCACCCAGTGCGCCGGTTCCAAGCCCCACAGCGTCACCCATTAGTGTCCCTGTACCCGTCAGTCCCTCCTGGAATGAAAGCATGAGGGTGCCTGTTAAGGTGCTTAACAAAGTGTAGATCGAGCACACACCGGTCTCGCCCACTTGGTACGCGACACTGCCTACATTCTCGACACCCGAGACCACGCCCGAGCCCAGGTTCTGAACTAAACTGAAGCTTTCGCCGGGCAGCGACGCCAGCACGGCTGCGTCCTCTTGCAAGACGTAGCAGATTTGAGAGGGGAGGTTGGTGAGGGTGGAGACAACTGGAGATAAAGGGGCGCACAGGAGAGAGACGGCAGAAGACAAGACGTAGAGGACAACACTTTCCTCTTGAGACTCTGTTTCACTACCGCCTTCCTCCTGACTGGGTTCAGACTCGGAGCTGTCTCCTGACTTGCTGGAGACCTCGTCTTCGTCACTGCTTTTGTCGTTCTCAGCCGTGTCTGCGTCTTCATCGAGAACTTCACCGTCTCCCGGCGCATCTTCTTCCAGACTTCCTGTCTCTGGGCAACCACCTGAGAAAAGCTCGCTAACGTCCACCAGTTCCTCCAGCTCCTTCACGCTCATCAGCTTGATCTCACCATCACCCTCCTGGACCACTCCCGTACCGAAGCTGCCGGGTCCATGAGGAACGTCGCAGCACACTGCCGACCACAGCACTTCTGGCTTGGTCTCACCCAGCCCACCCACTCCGCTCTGAGCGTACACGCTCCCCCCTGCTTTAGAGCACCGTGGCACTATCCTGCTCTCCACCAGCTTTGCAGTAAAAGCATCGAGTTTGTGGAAGGGGGAAGCCGAGGATGATGAAGCGTCATCATGGTCCCTCTTGTACAAAGCTGGGACGTGCACTCCTTCTTGGCCTGCCGTCTCACTCGTTCTGTCCTTGAGATGCATTTACAAAAGACAAACACACACACACAAACGGATATTAGAATCTTGGATTTAAATCTAGAAATCTCAAGGCCAATAATGCATTGTTTGTTTTAGATTGGTTTTCTCTCACTTACATTGCATTGCATGACAGAATCTAAGAGGAGCAAGAAAGAAAAGTTTCCTTTGTGGCTGAATGAAAGAAAGAAGCTGTTCTGAGACGCAAATGTATGCGACGTCTCTAAATGGGCCCTTTCATTAAACGTGAGAAGGGTCATTACGAAATTTGCTGTAGTTTGTGTTTTTGTTCTAAGCCCAAGCTCATTCCGTATCACTTCCCTATTCAGCGTTTTCATATGCATGCAATACCTTGATGCAGGCTTTGGTTTGAAACCATGGAATTCTCTGGAAGCTTCATTTGTTTATTTAGGAAATTGCTCAGAGGGCTTTTCGAAAAAGAAAGAAAAAAAAAACGTACTCAAATCATGAATGCATCTGCGACTGATCTGACCGATCTGAGGCAGTGCAATTTAATTACAGTTTACAATTACAGCTTTGGCTTCTCATATACAACAACAACAACAAAAACAACAGATCTTCTTACCACCTCCCCGGCTGTTCCTTTACCCCATGCATTATGCTCTCCAAGGTGCAGAGCCGTGTAGACGTCAGACTGCCGTGCGGGGTGATGGAGCGAGACGAAAGTGCGCCCACCTCCCAGGCTGTGGCATTTCCTCTCCAGGCCCGACTGGGTGACCCGCTCTGGGGGGGTGTTTCTGTAGAAGCTCTGCTCGCACTCAGAAGCTGTGGCAACGTGAGCCAGAGAGAGCAGGCCCAGGATCAGCGCTGCAAGCTCACACGCGGCGTTCCTCCGTGCTGTACACGGCATGGCCGAAACGCTCTCCACTGCAGTCTGCCGCTGGCTGTAAATGACAGCCGCTGTAGCAGCAATTACGCTCGATAAGATCCTGCAAGTCACCCCCCTCGTCTCTCTCTCTCTCTCTCTCTCCCTCTCCGTCTCACTCTCCCTCCTTCCCACTCTCTACACTCCTGCTCTCTCGATTACGCATTAAGAGCCTGGGTGCTTTTACCCCTCCTGCTCTCCCGTCTCGTTCTGCTCTCTCTTCTCATGACAGTAAATCAGTTCCTCTGGTGGCGGTTCGGCTGTAGTGTGCGCAAACCTGTACGCACACCCTCTCCCGCCCGTACCTGTAAATCAGCATTCTTGAACGCACACCTCTATTTCGAGAACGTACCCGCCCTTGTCATCTAATCTCACACACATGTTTGGTTCGTAAAAAAACTCTGCCAGGAATTTTCCTAGACTCAGACACCTTCCTCCAATCCGACTCTTTAAACTTTCTCCAA
This sequence comes from Clarias batrachus, assembly GCA_003987875.1. NCBI lineage: Eukaryota > Metazoa > Chordata > Actinopteri > Siluriformes > Clariidae > Clarias > Clarias batrachus. Next base: position 175,696 of record QMIH01000638.1, on the reverse strand, counting down.
TAAAACCTGGATCTTTGGAATCCATCACCCCTATCTTTACGGGCACCAGGAATCAGGAACAGGCAGACACACCTGTTCTGAGAGTTTAAAGCATCTGCGTTATATCCTGACAACAGAATTCTGTCTGTCCATGCATCACTAAACACACTTGCCCAGACATAGCTTGAAAAAGTCTTTTCCTATTTCCATTGTTTAGCGCTAAATTTAAAAGTGGATGCCACATGGCACTATGCAAAGGTATTGTAGGTACAGAATGACGAGAGTTAAGCCGTGTGTGTGAGTGCGAGTTGTAATCTTAGACTACAGAGTTGCCTGTTTGAACTAGTCTCTGAGCTTAAGGGCACAATAGGTGTGGCTCTCATACTCCCACATGATTTTGTTTTTGGTGTGTGTGTGTGTGTGTGTTCGTCTCGCATTATAGACTCAGAAGTCAGGCATGCGAGAGCACCGTCCACCTAAAAACATGAACCTTTTAAGAATGTAAAGGTGTGTACAGTTGTAATCACAGTAAAGCACCGTCGTGAGTGTTTGTATTCTTTGGTCTCTCGGTCACTGACTGATTTTGGACGACCTCCTGTATGGTCAGGTACTCTTTGCTATTATGCATGACTTGATGCTGTGTTCGAAGTTTAGGTTCGGAGTTTTCCAATGAACAGATATACAAAAGATTGGCGGCACAGTGGTCTAGTGGTTAGCACTGTCGCCTCGCACCTTCACGGTCCGGGTTCAATTCCCGTCCAGGCTTGATTCCCGTCTCTGTGTGCATGGAGTTTGCATGTTCTCCCCGTGCTTGTTGGGTTTCCTCCAGGTGCTCCGGTTTCCTCCCACAGTGCCTCCCAAAGACATGCAGATTAAGCTGAGTGGCGTTCCCAAATTGCCCGTAGTGTACGAATGAGTGAGTGTATGTGCGTGTGGCCTGCGATGGATTGGCACCCTGTCCAGGATGTACCCCGCCTTGTCCCCCAAGCCTCCTGGGATAGGCTCCAGGCCCTCCGTAACCCTGAATACAGGATAAAGCGGTATAGATGATGAGTGAGTAAGAGATACAAAAGTAACGCAAATAACGTTTGTTTCGTTCAGACTGCACATTTCAGTAGAGTAACTCTTCCTCCATACAAAGGTACTCCCTCAACATGGTCGCCATCACAAGCGTGTCCGTTTGTGCCATCGTTGAACCCAACTCTCGAATCCTCTTCACTGCACTGACAGTCTCACGCCGCGCTACAGAACGTTGACTCCATAAATGAGAGCAATGTGCACATATGGATGAAGGTGTTTAAAGAAGAAGAAACCAGCATTGAAGAGAAACCACACAGCGGGAAACCATCAACTGTGACGACGCGGATCTTCAAAGAGTATTCTCTACCAACATGTGCGATTTGAATGACCGATATCAGTTAATGAAACAAGTTACGTCCATAAAGGGAACGTTAATGAGACACCTTTTATCCCACACAGGTGAATTTCATTCAGTTAATTACTGTATCAGTGTGGGTAACAGAGTCAGGTCATAGGATAGCAGTCCTCTGTGTTTAATCCGAAGTTAAGGCTTCGGCTCTTCAATAAGCATCTCCCTGTAACGAAACACTGATTTTTGCCGTTTACTCGGAGGCTCGTGATGATGATTCCCCCAGCACACACCCCCACCCCCTTGAGTGGCACAGTGGTAAAGTGCTTGCCCTATCATCCAAGGATCGCTGGTTGGTTTCCCAGGTGATGCCTGGCAGCCGAGGGCTTAGGGAGAGCCGGTTGGCCGAGCTCTTTCAGCAGGGTGGGATGGGTGGCACACAGAGCTCTCACATTAATCATGGGCGTCTGTGAGCTGTGGAAGGAGCAAGTATGTTACGCCACTGCCAACGTTGCCGGAGAGAGCAGTCGGAAAAGATGCAGTCGGCTGGCGTCACATGGTTCGGACCTCCCCGACTGACGAGGAGGCTCCTTTTTTAGCTTGCTTAGACTAGAATCAGTCTAGATCTAGATTCTGTTTATGGTCTTCTGATCAGAACCAGATACACCCCCCAGAAAACAAACCACGGCACACTGCTCTTCTTATGTGCAAATCGCAAGTGAGGCGGCAATATTTGCTCGCAACGCAGTGACTGATGAGACAATGTGGCCAGCAGACGTTTTAATATAACTGGAGTGCAGATCTTTTTTTTTCTCTGATTTTCTCCCTAATTTAGTCGTGTCCAATTCCTCCCTGCCACAAGGGGCCTCCCACATTAAGGGAACTACTACGACCGCTCAGTCGGAGAGGGCCGAAGATTATCACGTGGTTCGGAGGAAACCAGCCGACCGCATCTTTTCGAACTGCTCACTAACGCATCGTTGGGGCGGCATAACACACTCGGAGGACAGCGCTATCCGCTCCTTCCGCTTGCATGAGCTCATGATAGGCAGTAGAGCCGTGATTAATGTGGGAGGACCTCCCCTCTGAGAGAGCTCAGCCAATCAGCTCTCTCTATACCTCTGGCTGCAGCATCACCCGGGAATCGAACTCGCGATCTTCCGATGATAGGGCGAGCGCTTTACTACGAGTCCAGAACATTTTTGACTAAATTTTGCTATTTGTATTTATGTTTGTATTACTTGTCCCCAGTTTATGAGTGCAGGTCATTTCATGGTTTTCGTGACACAATGCTGAAAAAGCAATATAGAAAGGTTCAAAGTGGGGGTGACTACTTGTGCAACATCAACTGTTGTAGGTATACAATTATGGAGTGTGGCTCATGCAGTTGTTATGCACAATTTGCCTTCCCCTCCTACTCTGTCCAATAGCGGTAACGGACCATCGATGGACAGAGACCATTTGTGCCGTGACGTTAAATATGCAGACAATCTACTAATAAAAGCCTTTGAAAGCAGACTGAAATGCTGCTTCTGGTTAATTACTGCATGAAAAAGTGGTTCGCACTGTATGATTATATAGCAAGCCGAATCCGTCTGTGTGCATCAGCTCTAATTTATAAAAGGTTACAGTAAGCAAGCTGTCTAGGGGTTCATACTCTCTTCTGTGTCTCATTATATTACAACAGCATGGCTTCTTACTTACCACGGCTAGGACTTAGAAGTTGTATTCATTTTCCATTTTAAGGGGGACAAATGTACACAATAACTGAACAATACTGTAAAATGATTTTTGTTTTATTATTACAGAGCTAACAGATCACAATGTTAAAAAAAAATCTGATTACAGTTCATCATATTTGACATTTTATCTCATAACAGTGATAATAATAATAATCAGCCAGATGTTGAATATAAGAATGACCAGGTGGTTGATTTTAATGTGATACTACACTGCCTGGCAAAAAAAAAAAATTATATATATATATATATATGAAAGAAATCACTGTTTAGAAGCGTCAAATTATTGACCTGCATCAAGCAAAGAAGGCAACTAAGGAGATTTGAAATTACTGGAACTGGATTAAGGACCCTTCAACACATTATCAAAACCAATCACTCATCATCTAGACCTCTTAATCCTGTATTCGGGGTCACAGGGGGCCTGGAGCCTATCACAGGAGACTTAGGGCACAAGGCGGGGTACACCCTGGACATGGTGCCAATCCATCGCAGGGCACACATACACTCATTCACACACTACGGCCAATTTGGGAACGCCAATTAGCCTAACTTACATGTCTTTGGACTGGAGTACATGGTGGAAACCCACCAAGCGCAGGGAGAACATGCAAAATCCATGCACAGACGGGACGGGAATCGAACCCTGACCCCGGAGGTGCAAGGCGACAGTGCTAACCACTACACCACCGTGCCGCCTGTTATCAAAACCAGTAGAATAGCAGCTACAGCATTTCCATTCGCACACACAATGTGATGAGAAATCTCAGGATTGGGACTAAACAGCGGTGTGGCCATAAGAAAACCACTTGTTGGAGAGACTTATTGGGGGAAGGAAAAAAAAAAAAAGTAGTGATTTGCTAGGGCGTGTAACGATTGGACTTTGCAGGATTGGAAACAGGTCATGTGATCTGATGAGTTGCAGAGCGATGTGTGCGTCAGGGTAAGAAGGGAAGCGTGTGAAGCGATGCACCCATCACGAATAGCGGTCACTGTACAAGCTTCTGTTATGAAGCCCTGGTAGGTCAGGTCTTGGCTCGGCATCGTTATGTGGAAATAAAACGAAGTCAGTTGACGATCTGAATGTACTGAATGACCAGGTTATCACATCTGTGGAGCTTCTCCTCTCCTGATGGCATACGGCATCTTCTAGGACTCGCGTTGTGAGAGCGGTTCTGCGAGCATGAGGAATCGTTTTCCCACATGACCTGGCCACTACACTGTGTGCTGTAATCAAAGCTAAACATGATTGTATGGAATCTTATAAGTGTGTATGAGTAGTATATGCATATAATCTCTCTTTCTTTTTTCTTTTTTTTAAAGGATCATATATCCTCGGTGAAAAACATGATCCCTGTAACAGACAGCTTGCTCATCTAAAGGTTGAAATACAAGTCAGCAAATTCTTTTAACCTTACAATAATTCTGACACACACACACACACACACAATTTACCTGATCCTCAATCAACACACACAGACGAGCGTCTGCCAAAGCATCTACAGCGGCTGTGTGTCTTTGAGGACAGATCTCATACCATTTCGGCAGCGTTTCCTTCCCAGACAGACCAATGACCTTTTTTTTTTTTCCCCCCAATTTCCATCAAAAACATATCCTATGCGCTGTAGCTTTACTTGATAAATAGTTGCAGCTATAATGTGAATAAGAATAGTGGAGAGGAGACACGTGTAGCACAAAATCCTTCGCTGGTGCTAAACAGACACTCGAGTCTTTGTCCACTTCACATTCACTCATTAGGAATGTCAATGACCAGCTCTGCTTCCTCTCCCTCTCCTCGCTCCTCCTCCCCTCCATCACTTTCTCCCTCGCTCTCTCCTTCCTCCTCCGCGGCGTCTCCGCTCAGCATCTGCCGCGGCACCCAGCTGAACGATCCCGCGCCCGGCGTGCTCCCTGCTGGGTAGTTAGATGCCAACGGAGATACCACCTTAGGGAAAAGAAAGGAGAGTGAAACACGAAAGGCTGGTAAAGTTTTGACAACAGTGCGTTTGAAATGATGATCATGACGATGATAGTTTGGTCATGTTAGTGAACACAACAGAGCTTTGGCTATCAGTCTGCTCTCTCTCGCTCGCTCGCTCTCTCTATCCCACGCCCACGCTCCTGGCACTAATGCACCCTAATGCACTAATGGACCTTCACTCTGCTCTTCAGGGATTCATCCGCACTGTTTATTTATAGCTTTAACAACACGCGATGCTGTTTCCTTTTCCTTGTTTAAAAGGCAGCGACTGGATTATAAAATGGTGCAGTTTCACCACCGAAATTTCAACTCTAAACAAAATATTTTATACATCGTAACTGTCCTTGTACAATAAGAAAGGTCACCGATCTTTAAAAAAAAAAAATTACTTTAAACTATACAAATGTTCAGAAATGCATCCTCACACTACAAGCATGAACATGAATTTTTACCCTAAATGTGACAAATTGTAGGTCTGGATTGATTTTTTTTTTTTTTTTATAGGTCTGCCTAAACACAAATCTGATGATTTCCCATATATGATCCGAGTCACTATGGCTATGGTCATATTAAAAGCCACATCGTTGTTTTGTATGTTATGACGGTTCACATTCATAATTACGAGACTTCTCATAAGGACGTGTCGATCCTCCGAAAAACGTGCCATCTGGGTTTAAACTCGTCATATTTGTGCAACCACTCATTCATTCCGAACAATGGATGTGATTTTAGCACAAGTATGCTTGGGATTTTGCTCGGGAGGATGGCAAGCAGTCGGTCCAGCGGAATTTGTTGAGGTCCTGAGAAAAGGAAGGAGGCCAGACGTCTCGCTTTAGCAACTGATGACATCAGCGTCCTGCACGTACCTAATGGCACAAAGTCACATGGACTCCGTTATATGAAGTCATTCAATTACATATGCAAAAGACTCAGATTTGATCTGAAAAACATCACATCTCTGCATTCAGACAGCCTGTGTCAGATCTGTGTCACATTAGAGTAAAATATGGGATTTGAATCGCAATGTAGCCTTTTGTATGCAGGTTTTTCCTTGCCATCATCACCACCACCCTGGGCTTGCTCATCACTATGATCTAGATATTTTTACTTTCTCCTACATATTTCCATAATCCTCCTTTAATGTTTTAACTGCTTTGAGACCATGAGCATTGTTAAAACCGTTATACAAGTAAAATTGAATTGAATGTACAGTAGGCGACACGGTGGTGTAGGGGTTAGCACTGTCGCCTTGCACCTCCAGGGTCAGGGTTCGATTCCCAGTCAGGTTCGATCCCCGTCTCTGTGTGCATGGAGTTTGCATGTTCTCCCCGTGAGTCCCTTGGTGGGTTTCCTCCGGGTACTCCGGTTTCCTCCCACAGTCCAAAGACATGTAGGTTAGGTTAATTGGCGTTCCCAAATTGGCCGTAGTGTGTGAATGAGTGTGTGTATGTGTGCATCGCCCTGCGATGGATTGGCACCCTGTCCAGGGTGAACCCTGTCTCCTGGGATAGACTCCAGGCCCCCCGTGACCCTGAACACAGGACTAAGCGGTATAGATGATGAGTGAGTGAGTGATTAAATGTACAGTACATGGCTTGGATTGAATGAACGGGCAGATTCCATATGAAATCCATATGCGACTTTTTTCTTTTGTGTGAATTCGTGCAACTTTTTCGCTGATGGCCTCAGTAAGCGCCTGCAGTGTAGAGATTTCATGGCTGTGCTAGCAATAGCCACTAAATAAGTTTGAGCAAGACATCTGGCTTTCCTCCTCAAAAAACAGCCGACTAACTGCTTGCCGTCCTCAAAAGCAAAACCACAAGCATGTTTTTTTTTGCCTAAATCGCATCCATTATTTGAACTGAACGAGTGGACGCAGAAATATGGTGTTTTACATCAAGGCACTTGGCGGACACTCTCATCCAGGGCAGGTTTCCCGCATTAGATACAGTATACATCATCGACCTGGTGAACCAGTATATCCTTATACTGGTTCCTCAAACCACTGACCAAAAGTCAAACACTGTTGGGAAGATTGTATTTTTTTTGGTGTGTTTAACCTAAATACCAAAGAAACAGATTTCAGGTTTTTAGTCAGTCATCGCTTACAGATTGCGAGCGGCTCGGCTATACGGATATCGACATGGAGGTCCACGCCACCACCCAGGAACCAGAACGGAAAAAACAGATGTCCAGATGATGTCTTCCTCGAACTTGCTGGAGGATCGGCGGGAACAGTTGGGCAGTGCTGGAGTGTGATTAGAGCTTCGAGGTACAGTGCATCTGGAAAGTATTCACAGCGCTTCACACTTTTGCCATGTTAGTCTTATTTCCAAATGGATTAAATTCATTACGTTTCCTCAGAATTCTACAAATAATACCTCATAATGACACAAGTTTGAACCATCTCTGAAATCAACATTGAGCTTGGGTGCATCCTGTTTCCACTGGTCATCCTTGAGGTGTTTCTACCACTCAACTGGAGTCCACACGTGGTGACTCCAATTTTTTAATCTTGTGGTGAATTCAGTTGATTGGACATGATTTCAAAAGACAAGAGGGAGAAGTGTCTTAGTCAGGGAGGTGACCATGGTCACTCAGAAAGAGCTTTAGTGTTCCTTAGTGGAGAGAGAACCTTCCAGAGGAACAACCATCTCTGCAGCACTCCACCAATCTGGTCTGTATTTGTAGAGTGGCCAGATGGAAGCCACTCCTCAGGAGTTTCCAAAAAGCACCTAAAGGACTCTCGGACCAATTTTGGCACCAATTACAGCCTCAAGTCATTTGATGATACAAGACGGTTTTTCTTCTGGAAGGTTCTCCTCTCTCCACAGAGAAACGCTGGAGCTCTTTCAGACTGACCATCAGGTACTTGACTAAGGTTCTTCTCCCCCGATCGCTCTAGGAAGAGTCCTGGTGGTCCCAAACTTCTTCCATTTATGGATGATGGAGGCCACTGTGCTCATCTGGACCTCCAATGCTGCAGAAATCTTTCTGTACCCTTCCCCAGATCTGTGCCTCGAAACAATCTACAGACAATTCCTTGGACTTCATGGCTTGGTTTGTGCTCTGCCTTGCACTGTTAACTGTGGGACCTTATATAGATTGGAACCATGTCCAATCAACTGGATTTACCACAGGAGGACTCCAATCGAATTGTAGAAACGTCTCAAGGATGGTCAGTGGAAATAGGATGCACCTGGGCTCAATTTTGTGCGTCATGGCAATGGCTCGTTTTTAATAAATTGGCTAAAATTTTAAACAAACTTCTTTAACGTCGTCATTATGGGGTATTGTTTCTAGAATTTTGAGAAAAATTATGAATTTTATCCATTTTTTTAACACTTTCCGGATGCACTTTAAGTGGGTGCTGGGCCGTTTTTAGCTTTGTACAGCATCGGGAGATGGGGGTGGAAGGAGCGGAGAAGTGGGGTGGTGTGGGAGAATTTAGGAAAGGTGAAAATGTGCTGTGGAGCTGCATTCTGGATCGGCTGCAGAGGATAAATTGGTGCACAGACGCAGATCTGCAAAGACTGAGTCGCAGTAGTCCAGTCCTGAAATAACTGGGGACTGAACAGGCATTTGTGTGGAGAGGGAGAAAAGGACGAATTCTTCCAATCTTATATATAAAAAAAAAAAAAAATAATAATAATAAAAAAAAGACATGAACACGTATGGTTAGCAGTTGACTGTCCCGAGTTCCTCCAAGGTTGCAGGCAGTGACTGAAGGTGATGTCCAAGGAGATCATAAGATCCGGACATGAACAGCAGTTTGGTTATACTGAGATTAAATTTCGGTTGATGATCCGTCCAGGATGAGATGTCTGCCGGGGGGAAACCTGAGCGTCTGAGGGGAGGGGGGGGTTGGGCGAATCGATGGAATGATGTGTCCATGTTAAAGTCAGCGGAAAAGTGACTTGTAATTAAGAACGTGAACCGTCACGACATGCAAATCTGATCTGAATGAAATATCGGGGTTGAACAATGCAGGACCAAATGAAACCGACATTCATGAGTTTGCTACAACAATCTGAATTAAAAATGTGTTGTTGTTTTTCATAAAACGCACGAGTCAGTAAATCCATCTCAGTCTTTAACTCTCTGCTATTGGCAGGACAAATGATTAAAGGGTGGGACAAAAAAAAAAAAAAAAACTGGTTGTAATAATTTGGACACAAAATAATGAAGCCATTTGAGACTTCCTGTTCTCTTTTCCTCTCATCTCTCTCTCACCTTTCCTGCAGACTCTTTTCTCTGTTTTGGTGGTTTTGCTTTTCTCTCTTTCCTCACTCGCTCAGCAGAGGGAGCCAAATAGTCAGGAGGGAAGGGTAACTGTTCACCACACACACACACACACACACACACACACAGACACACACACCGCCATGTCCGTCCGCACACACAGTCCCCACCCCATGAGGTCCAAAAATAACCAGATGACGTGACCAGACGACAACAGAAAAGAGAAAGAAAAGAATGAGTGAATAAAATGTCAAAACAAACAAACAGAACAAATATATGAAAAAATGTAAACAAACGGTTCAGACTTAAAGCGATATGCTGATGTGGGATGAGGTAAGTCATGTGAGGTTGTGCTGTATAAAGCTACTCACGGTGTTGAGGTACTGCGAGGGCGCTGAAGCCTGGAGAGCGTTCGCTCCGGCCCGAGAGAGGAGAGAAAGCTGAGGGGACGAGGAGGCAGCGAGGGACGGACCGCCGGGACTTCTCCTCCTGAGGTTTACACAAGAACGTGCTCTCTATACAGTGCATTTGTATGAAATAAAGGCTACACATTTAAAAAAAAAAAAAAAAGTTAAAAATGCTGAAGGCTTTGAACACCATATTGAATAAGAAGAGGCCGTACAGAACACATCACGATGATGCTCACGTGTATGTTCTCTCTTTTCACCAAATAACACAAAGGTCTCTTTATGAGCTACGATATTAACAATAAAAATCATCAAACAGCAAACGTTTTTCTTTAATTATGGAACAAATGAAGTGACATGTTCCATACAGTTATAATAAGAGTCATACATATTTTCGATTTATCTTATTCGTCCACCAGACACCTTCCTTTTATCCCATTCAAAAGCAGGACACACTCAAGACAAAATGAAAAAATCAAAAGATACAGAACACAACCAGATACACAGATACCGTACAGGTCTTCGTAAGTGCACTACACACTTCTGTATATGACGGACTTACTTCTTCCCTGGTTCCCTTTCTCTTTCTCTTGGAGCTTCTGCCTCGCTGTCTGAAGACGCCGTGGCCTCCGAGTCTGTAACGAAACCGCCATGTTCATTTGTGGTGTATTATTTAAATATTAACACTAGAACGCTGAGTAATGTGTACGAGGCAGTTTATTTCAGAATTTGCACTGTGTGATCATTTCATAGCGAAGTGCACATAACAGTCGCCTCCTTGCGATCGTGGTCTCACAAGCGTGACCGATAAGACGAAAATCTTCACATCAGGCTTCATCCTGCTCTCGGCTTGTCTTATAAAGTCTGTATAATGCTGTTATAGTCTAACCTGCACAGTCAATTAGAGTGTCTTGATGTGTATCTATGACACGAGTACTTATTTATTGATATTAAGATTCAATTATTTGTCACATGTACCTTACAGCACAGTGAAAAGATTTTTTCCCCTCATATCCCAGTTCATATCCCAGTGGGGTCAGAGCGCGGGCTCAGCCATGATACAGTGTCACTGGAGCAGATATGAATCAGGTGGCAACTTGTTGGTGCTGGAACTTGCACCCCTGACCTTCTGAGCTGTAACCCAGAGCCTTTTATTGAGCCACCACTGCCACATGACTCATATAAGACTCAAAGTTCATATACCAGGGGCATTCGTGTCACTTTCTCTTGATGACGTTTACGGAAAACTTCTAGCGCAGCACGGCGGTAAGACTCTTAGCAGCAGTAAAATATCTGAATTGGGCGAATCTGCAGTCGTTGCCGTCAACATTCTGCGAGTGATCTTTAAAAATCAACGGATAACTTGTCGGTAACGTGAGCAACAGGGTCGTCCGTCTGCGGGACCTGAACAAACGATCTTTCACCAACGTCTCCTGCACATCACAGGAACTCGGTCGGCGTTATTGCCACACCCTCTGTACAGTCCTGACCTCGCCCCAAGCCATTTCCACATGTTCGGGTCGTTAAAGGAGTTCCTGGGAGGCCGGCGTTTCAGACGTGAAGTGGCCGGTCTGATCATGGCTTTCTAGCTTGATGGTATCCATGCGCTAGTGAAACGCTGGTATGATAAGGGCATTAGTGTAGCAGGGGATTGATTATATTGAGAAATAAAGCTTGTTTTTCATCTCAGTTCGGTTATTCTGCACAATCAAAAGTCCTGGTTTGACTTGAACGCCCCTTGTATATTCCAGCGATATTCGGTTTCATGTAATTCAGACTACACTGACAAGATGTTTGCTCTAACAAGCCTCAGTGGAGTTGGGTGATGGTCATTACCGAAGCCAAAACTAATTGGCAGCAGAGTATCTTGCACAAGCACTTATACGGCTTCGCCTTAATTGCAACATAATTCAATTTCAGTTCGGTTAAATTAAGTGTCATCTGTATAGCGCTTTTAACTGTGGTCTTTGTTGCAAAAACAGCTTTACAGAGAATTTTTCGACAGCCTTGGAAAGCTGATGCCGCACGGGGACGAGGGAGCCGCCTGACATGACTGCACATCCTGATACTGTAGTGAGAGCGCGGCGAGCTCCTCTGCCGAAAACAAAGGAGAGGGAGAAAGAACAGCAGCTGACTTTTAACTGCTCAGTTCCATCAAGAGGAAAGAACAAGCGCCCTGAATGTGAGGATCAGACACGGAGGGGGGGGGGGAATAAAAATGCATGAGCTGTTAGTGACGATGCAGCTAGAAAATATGCAGGAACTTACTACAATTGCTTCACTTGTACAGAGCGACCATGAAGCACTCTCGGTAAATGTCATGCTCTTGGTTTGAGCCACACTTTGAAATACAGTACTGACGGCTTTTCAACAGAGCTTTGAGAAGGTCGGAGTGTAACCCTGGAACCTGGCACAGCGGCAGCAGAGAGTTTGGAGCGAAAAGGCATCGATGCGTCCTTGGCAAAACTACACATTGATCTTGGATCTAATACGTTGGATCAGGTGTCTGACCCCTTCCGTAGTGAATCGGCAAGGCTATACTCCACAGTGCACCGGTTTCATTACGATCTCTTGTGTGTTCCAGAGTGCGGAAAAGCTGTGACCTGGTACAAGAGCACATGCGGTAGAGTATAATGCCAGCAGTGGCATATGTGAAAACCACAGGGATGAAGTCGAAGCTGCCAGAGGAGAGACCGGCAGCGTTACTAAGGGAACGGTTACGAGCAAAACACTGTAAAAGTACTGACACTCATTTGCAAAGCGGATGATGGACTTTGAAGTGAAAATTGACGCAGTAATATCATTCCGCACTTGCTCTCGGCTCTCAAATACGTAATACCCATGATGGAAGATACAGTGGCCTCGGAAATCTACCAAGCAGTGCTCCAAGCGCAGGAAGCCTTGGCAACGGGGAAAGGGAATCAAATAAAGCCTGGCTCATGGACTCAAATGAGAAAGCAGGTTTGGCTTGGACAAGTGCCATGATCTTTACTTCATTCAAGCTTCCACTAGCACCAAGGCAGGCCTTAGACATACGGGTTCAGGAGGCTCGTCAAATAGATCTCTTCGGCTTAAATGCCAACTGACACTGGGAGTCTTTACCCATGGGTCACGATAATCCAGGAGCAATGAGCTTCAAAGACTGCAATGGCTGATAGAAGAGAATTTCTGATCAAACAATCAAATATCCACCAAAAAGCCACAGTATTTGAACACCAGGTTAAAAGATAATTAGCTACATTGCTAATCAGTAAGGTAGTCGGTGTACGCAGAGCCTTTGAGCCTCATAAAAATGCTGCAGCTCCTGACATATCTGGCGTAACATTCTCCAGCGCCTCAATGATTCTCTGCTTGAGTTCGTCTAGGAGTGGACGATACAGACCAGTCCTGACCCATAGAAAAAAAAAAATCACATGGCGTCAAGTCAGGTGAACGTGGTGGCCATTTCAACAGCACATTAGTTAGCTTTTACACATCGCGAGAACTGGATAAATTGTTAGATTACGAAATTATGTCAAAAAAAATTGACACCCTATACATCAAGCTATAAAATTATGCATAATTAGGCGCGTGGAAGATTTGAGTGACAGCTGCACTGCATGTGTCAAACGGTTAGCTGTCTGCTATGCCTCACTGTAGCTAACCACCTAACTTGAATGGTGAATCTGACAATTACAGTAGAAAGTTAATTTAACTTGCCACAATGACTTGACACATTGGACGACACTCAAACGCAAAGTAACACCGGCATATCAATTCTACTACTGTACTTCTTGGTGTACCGCCACCTTCTGGTCTTGATCTCCCTCATCTTCCTTTCAGTTTAAATCCTCTTTTCTAATCCTGTCGCTCTTAAGAAACCCATCAAATACTTTCTTCCTTGTCCTCTTTCTCCATTCTCTAAAATACTGTTTACAGTCAACATAACCTTTTCAAATTCCCCATCAACTCAAAAACGACTAATGTTACCCACCTTAGCATTTTAGCTAATCTATAGCTAGCTAGCTTGTGGTAACTGAGGTAAATCTAGGCTCCACTGGTTCCGGCCAACCGGGATTTAGGCGGAGTCACGGCTCTTCCTCAAACCTATGAGTGATGTTACATCTGTTCTGTGGTGTGTTCGCCCTCAGTTAGAAAAAGTATCCGGCTCAAAGTACTTGGAGGACAACAGCACAAGTACAACATTAGTTTCCACCATCTATTAAGCGATTCCGTTCTCAGTAGTCTACAGTGATGAGTGCAAGTGAAGTAAGGGCTTTGAGCCATCATCAGAATGCGGAAATGAACTGCGGGGGTCGGGTTACAAACGCTTATGATGACTTTAATATGAAGCTTCCGCTAGCTCCGGAAGTCTATGTCCATAAGTGCAGCTCTCTGACTAAGTGGAAGATCCCCGGACCGCCTGAGTCACTTGGGTTGGTGCTAATGGCCAGGGAATGTTCCGGTCACATTGTAACAGACTTGCTTGGCGTAAGTAAATCAAAGAAATAAGAAAATCTGATAGCTATTCTGGAATGAAGACTTACCAGATGAGTCATCATCCACCCGCTCGTACTGCAGCAATCTGTCCAGCAGGAAACTGAATGAGACATGAGAAAGGCATATCAGTCACCGTGTACCTACTATTATAAAGTAATATTCTGTATTTTTACACACACGATCAGCAATAACATTAAAACTATTTACATCAAAACCATCTAGGTTTTGTGGTCCCTTTTGCCACAGGGGCGGCTCTGGCCCCTCCAAAGCTCCTCTGGGGGTGTGCTGCTGTGCCTGGTACCCTTTGGGTGCTATACGGACTTATTTTTCTGGTGCACTCAACGGGTGCCTGCTCTTTGGCATTAGAATAAAAGGGCTGATCTCTGGTAAAATGGGCTTGCCTGAGCCTTAGGTGCCCATGATCTTGTCACCAGTTTACTGAAGTATAGCTGGTGATCAGTGTTGTTCAGTTCACCCGTCAGTGGTCATAATGTTATAACTGATCGGTCTTATCGATCTACCTCCAGGTATTCTCTGAAGCATGCCTTCTGCCCACCTACTGGCCAAAACAAATCTCACTTTTGTTTTTTTTTGGAAAACTATGTTGCTGTATTGGACACCGGTCTGGACTTCTTTGTCCAATGATTTTGTCCTTCCATCTGACATGAATAAGTTTGGAGAATCAGCTCATGTGGAAGCTGGTGAGCTGTTTGGCATGTCTTCATGGACCAGCTAAGTCTCTCGGATATACAGCAGCATGCAGCTTGAGATGCCTCAAAGTAACATTCACATGAATAAATTTCCCCAGTAGAACATCGCATTGCCTCCAAACCCTTCTCATGCGCATATGTACATTTTAAATGCTTTGTTGGTGGACATGGGTCAGCGTAAGGCATACATTCAATCAGAAATCTATGCAGCTGATAACCCCTGTATAACATGAGCACCCAGCAAGACCTGCCATGCTCTGACCCAGTCGTCTAGCCATCATACATTGGTCCTTTCCTCAAAGACACTCAGATCCTTACACTTCCCCATTTTTTTTGTGCCACTAACAAATTAACATTACAAACTGACTGTTCACTTGCTGCCTAATATACGAGACCCCATAAACAGGTGGCTTTTAAATAAGATAGTCAGGGACACTCACACATCATTTATAGCGCTTTATCCTGTATACAGGTTCATGAGGGGCCTGGAGCATTTCCTGGGAGACCTCAGGCATGAGGCTGGGTAAACCCTGGACATGATACCAATCCATCGCATGGCACGCACACGCGCGCATTCACACACTACGGGCAATTTGAGGCCACCAATTAGCCTAATCCTCATATATTTGGACTTTCTGAGAAAACTGGAGTACCTGGAGGAAACCCAGCAATGCACACCCGGAGAAGAGCACAGACCTAGACCTGGACCTAGACCTGGACCCTGGAGGTGAGAGGTGACACTGATAACCACTACGCCTTGTGGCTGAACATTATTATGGTGGAGGAAAACTGTTGAACCTTTTATCTCTGGAGACCTTCAGGAGCTTCCTCTGCGCTCTTCTCAGCTCCTCTTGGAAACATTCTTGCTCCTAAAACGAAACCAGACGCATTAAAGTGAAGTTCATGAGACACCCTGTAACACACCATGAATAAGCCACAAGTTCACTTACATACACCAGGAACTTTAATTTACGCTTTAGGTTTTTGTATTTGCGCTTGTAATCCACATCTAATTCGGCTTGGCCGTTCATCTCTGCAGGGGAAAAAAGGAACATCAAAGGATTTGAAATTATTAATGCATAGTTAAATCCTAACAGTCTTATTCCTCTTCACCGCACTGAGATCAGGACGCAGGGTCTCTGCACGCCTATTTATTACTTCATCTAACAATCTGTTAAGTCTACCTGCGTTTATTAACTAGATATTCAGCTGAAATATCTTTTAGACACTACGAGCAGCGGCATTTTATTCTTGAATTAATTTGTTGCTGTACAAGATTGCAACGTAACCTGAATTACGGACGTGTAAGAAACTGACTCCGTCCAAATTCTGCACATGAACGACTCGAGACGAACAAACGGCACCCGCGTTGTTTACTTCCGCCTACGTTTTAATCCTGCGCCGGAAGTCAACCTTAAGCGACTTGTGTACGTCTAAAATAAAAAACTATGGAACTAATATCAAATTACAGTCAGCTTCAACTGTTACGTTTTTTATTTTTTATAATTTTATGTAGGTTAAATGTTATTTTTATATAATTACGCATATAATTATATATCATATAAACAATGTATCATTGTTATATTATCATGGTGTGCAGAGCACAATAAGCCCAAATCATCACCCTTACAAAATGGATATAATTATTATTATTATTATTATATTTTACACTTACTCACTCACTCATCATCTATACCACTTAATCCTGTATCAGGTCCTGGAGCCTATCCCAGGAGACTTAGGGCACATGGCAGGGTACACCCTGGACAGGGTGCCAATCCATCGCAGGGCGATGCACACATACACACACTACGGCCAATTTGGGAACGCCAATTAACCTAACCTTTGTACTGTAGGAGGAAACCGGAGTACCCGGAGGAAACCCACCAAGCACGGGGAGAACATGCACACAGAGACGGGAATCAAGCCTGGCCGGGAATCGAACCCGGACCCTGGCGGTGCAAGGCGACAGTGCTAACGAATACACCACTATGCCGCCTTATAGCCTTATATACTATATTATATTATATTATATTATATTATATTATACAGTTTTGTGCAAACGTTTAGGCACCCCTTGATAAATAAAAGATTTTTGTGATTTTTTAATTGAAAAAAATGTCGCTCTTGGAAATGGAAAAAAATGCACAATATTTTCAGCAAACATTTGTGCATAGTTACTTTTTATATCATAAATTGAAAAAAAAAGATGAAAATAATAATAATAATAAAAAAACATTATTGTGGCACTATGCAAAAGTTTATGCACCCTACATAATCAGTACTTAGTAATTCCTCCTCTGGCAGATATCACAGTTTACCAATGCTTTTTATAGCCAGCTAAAAGTCTTTCAGTTCTTGTACTTGGGATTTTCTCCCATTTGTCCTTGCAAAAGGCTTCTAGTTCTGTAATATTCTTTGGTTATTCTCCACAGTTCCCCTGAACTGCCATCTCTTAATTACATTTCTCACTGTGGAAACTGCAAGCTGMCAAYGCTTTGYKRTCTTCTTGTAGCCTTCTCCTGCATTGTGGGCATCAATAACTTTCAGTCTTACACAGCTGCTTAGAGGAACCCATGGTTGTTGAGTGTCCGCAAGTGTGTGCACAAGGTTTGAAGHRTYAAAGTATTTGTAAAGCTTTGAAATTGGCATTTACTAATGACAGCTGTTGCCATGCATCAGATCTAACGAGCTGATTAAGGTCTGAAACCTTGTAAAAAAGAATCTGAGACACTGGAACTCTTAGGGTGCCCAAACTATTATGCCATAATAACGTTTTTATTTATTTATTTATTTATTTATTTTTGTTACATTTATGGCATAAGAAGTAAGTATACATCAATGTTTGCTGAAAATATTGTGCAATTTTTCCATTTCCAAGCAAGACTGTGTTAACATCTTTTCAGTTAAAAAATCACCAAAATCTGTTATCAAGGGTGCCTAAACTTTTGCATAAGATTGTAACCAAACTACCAGTTAAAAGATTGGAGACACCTTCTCCATTAGGAGTTTTTTTTAATTATTTTTTTATTTTAGCAATATACATTAATACTGAATACAGTACATACAAACTATGAAAAAACAGTGTTAACCAACCCGGAATGTGTTGTATATTTTAGATTGTCCAAAATACAATTGTGTATTATTTTGTATCACCTTTTTCAATTCTATGTGTTTTTTTTTTTCTGTAAAAACATTGTAAAATCATCTGATCATACTGCGTTTTAATATTACGAAAATACAACCTCAGACAAACAAAAAGATACATATATACTGTATGGATTTTATATAACTGTATAAATCCATATTATGCCAAGAAACAGTAATTTTGCTAAAGAGAAGTTATAATACATCATTATCTTAAGAAATGGTGGTTAATCGATCCAAAAAAAATCAAGAACTTTGAATATACTGTATCCCCAAGTGCAGTTGCCCAAACCATCTTGAATTTGTTTTCCAACAGGAGAAAGACCTGCAAACACATCTGTAGGTTATTTAACAGCTGTTTGTCCAAGAAGGAGAGTGATGGAGTACCACATCAAATGGCCTGGTCTCCACAATCGCCTGATCTAATTGTTCAGTTGTGATGGTTTGGGATTTGGACTGGAGAGAGTGAAGGACAAGCAGTCAAGAGTGTGTAAAGCTGTAATCAAAGCAAAAAGTGGCTTTATACTGTATATCATTTTGTATTATTATTTTTAGGCACTCTGCATGTGTGCCCAATAAACCATGCTGCTATGACTGCATGAGTCGATTATAACACTGATCTTTTAGGCTTGTACTTTCTGGAACCTTTAAATCAGCAAAAGCTCTTGCAATTTTCTTATCTCATATCTAAGTCTGACTCAGATTCCTAGCAGACACCCAGACAGACAAGATGAATTATACATCTGTCCTGTTAAGTAAAATGTATGCACACTGACAGGACTTTGACAGGAGGTTGGTCCAGAAGCTGTAAGGAGGGGTGAGAGACGTCTAACAAGGAGAAATGAAGAGAAGGATGGGACGAGGGGTGTGAAGTTTGGATAGCTGAGGGGTGGGAATGTGAGGTGGAGAGACGAGGACTGCCAGTCTGACCTTCTGATTGACATGATTTCTAATGGTGCCGAAAATTGTGCCTTGTCAGTACTCAGGGGGACACTCCACTGCTCTGGAACCGCTCAATGGTTTAATTTATGGAAATATTCCGAGAATTTGAATCATACAGAGCTTGATTTGTGTAACATAATGTTCCTCTGTTTTCAAATGTAAACACACACACACACACACACACACCGTGACCTCACGGTCGCTGTCCTCTGACGTCGTCTCTTGTTGCAGAGCGCAGACGAAAATAGCACGCTCTTCTGTCATGGCCATAAATTGAGCACGTGTTGTTGCCCTGTGATGGATATAAACTAAATCCCTTTGTTTTGGTGTCCTGAAATCCTACCGTGATGATGACGGACTGGGATAGTCCAGTGTTTTGAATGTATGTTCTCTCAGTGCATACATGTAACATAAGCTTTCAGCATGTCAGCCAGACTTCCAGACTGACCAATCGCTCCCTACTGCCCCCCTTTCGATTTATTACTCTCACACAGACTCTGACCTATTGTTCTCTCTCTCTCTCTCTCTCTCTCATACACACACACACACACACACTTCTTTTGAACAGTGCCCTCTCTCTCTCTCTCTCGTGTGATGTCCTGAAGGTTTATCTTCCTTCGCCTGCCTTTGACAAGGAAACTGGAATGTACACCAATCACATGAAGGACACGAACAACAACTGCAACAAGTCTCTTCTCAATGACCAGAAGGTAAGGGCTGAGGTAACTTTTCAAGTGTCACATCAGGGCGAAGAAAGGTAGTGTACTTAGCATACCGCACAGTTTGGCCTGGATGTCTATGGAAAGGGTGCCGAGATTATCACTTGTATATTTTTAATGATAACACTTGCACATCACTTTTTTTACATTTGTAATACACCTGGTATGTCTGCATTCAAATGGAATCATTATGTGTATACACATGCAGTACTGTACTTATTCTTGTTGTACGTACTGTATATTTGTGCTACAGGACAAGCTCATTCAGGCGATTAAGAAGATTAAGCATGAAGTTGACGAATGCTATGAAGCCGAGAAAGACACTTTTGCAGATGCAATCGATGTCGAGGTAACCTGGAAATAACATTGCAAATGTACAGTATCTGTTTAACCAACTGAACTGAAATACATATTTAATACCGTCTATAAGGGTTATAATAGACAGACGCAGCTGCTACCGACCCCAAATGGACCCCATTATGGCCTTATGATCGGTTTGAGTTATTATATCAGATTATTATCAGTAATATTTATGAATGATTGTCAATCCATAATCAGCAGAATTGTATTATCATTTTATTTTCATAGACTAGACGGATAACCTCCGCATGTCAGGATTAAAATAGCATTCTCAGTTTATTAAGCCTCGGTAACGTTTTAAAATATCAGCAGACAAAATCCGCCTTCACAGTATGCTCTCTGTAATATTAATATGTTTATTACATAACAGCGTGTAATTGTTGCTTTACGTCGGTTCGCGACTGTGTATGGTTTGCCGAGGCCCTGCTCCAGCAGAGGTTCATTTCATCTCCCCACCGTGTCCTCGGCAGAATCAGTTCGAGGACATGGAGCGGGAAATCCGAGCCGAGTTCCAGAACCTGCATAACTTCCTGGATGAGGAGGAGGAGAGGGACCTGGAACGGCTGAGGAAGGAGAGGGACAGACGCATAAAAATGCTGAAGGACAGGGAGAAGAAGATCGCCATGCAGGGAAGAGACCTGGAGAGAGCCATCGAGACGTTGAACAGCAAACTGGCAGAAGAAGACAGTCCCAAATTACTCAAGGTGTTTCCTGTGGGATTATGTTATGTCTGCTTTCCAGGAATAACATTTTCCTAGAAGATTCATTTGCAACATCAACTTCAGTCCTTAATATATGATCACTAGATTCAATAAGAGCAAAAATTTTCAATCTTATTTGGATTGAGTAGTTGAGTTAACTGTATGCCGCTGCATTAGTTCTATGAGCAATGTGTTAAGTGTACAGGGGGAGGTTCCACACACTGGGGGGGTTTGGATCCGATCCACAGAACATGCTGGACGTTATCTGGCACGGTTTAGCTCACATCACATGATTAAATAGGTGTGAATGGAATCTAAAGTACTGAGGTCGACCTGAGCAGTCTGTGACACACTTTCTACTTTTCAAAACTTCTTTCAGGAAATCAAAGATCTCCTAAAGAGGTAAGAAATGTCATGCAGCATTTCATGGTTATATCAATCCGTAACCCACGTTTCTGTTTTTTTTTTTTTCTTTCTTTTTTTTTTCCTTTTTTAAATATGGACCCAACCCCTAAACTCCTTCATCCCTTGAAACTCCATTTTGAAGTCTAGCATCCATTTCTTAGTCCCATTAATACACCAATTTGCAGTGAATGTCAATTTACAAAGGCCGTTCAAGTCAAACCGGGACTTTTCATTGTGCAAAAACTACCTTTATTTCTCTATATAATCCATAATACCATCAAGGTAGACAGGTTTCTCAGTATGCCAGAGCCATGATCAGACTGCCTGCTTCACGTCTGAAGCGCTGGCCTCCCAGGAACTCCTTCACTGACCCAAACATTTGGAAACAGCTTGGAGCGAGGACAGGACCGCACAGGAGCCGCAACTCCCAGCCGAGATCCTGTAACGTGCAAGTGGTGTTCGTGAACAGTGCATGTACAGTTAACACAGACAGATGCGTGTCTTTCCAGAAGCTCCGTACAAGTTACCTGCCGATTTTGAAGGATCAGGTATTCAGTGGTCACAGGAACGACTTCAGTGGGGTCCGAGCCATCTTGGCCAGGATCATTGTACGGGATCATGGACGCACAGCCTTCATTAAAACGTTTACACCATTCACACATTTTACTGTCCCGGTTTGACCTGAACACCCTCCATACAATTGTATAAGTGCTTCATGTAACATTATTAAAATGTATGAATGCGAGTACACTAACCAGGAAATAATTAGTTCACTCTGTCCATCTGACGTTCCATTTTCTCCAGGTGTGAGGTGAACTTTGTCCGCCCGGCTCCGGTGGACAGCGAGATTTGCTCGGGACAGTTCGTGGGTCCGATTCAGTACAGGATCTGGAAACACATGAAGGCTTCTCTCTACCCAAGTACTGCCTATATCTGTCACTAGGAGTCTTTACTCAGTTGAAGTCGCATTTTAAGTACTGATCTCTATCGCACCCTTCAGTTGTTTTTAGGATCTATGGAATTGCATTGCTTTCGTTTTATGTGAAGCGTAACTGTTATACCTGATGGCACAGAACGTGCTTAAGAATACTGAGCTGGGTGTTAGCCAGTCAAGGGCATGGAATACGGAATGGAAAAAGAACTGAGAGAGGGAGTATATATATATATATATATACTATATATACACAGCCTGGCCAGATAAAAACACAGTCACACAGTCTAATATTTCATTTAGCGGCGTTTACTTTTCATCACAGTGCATAAAATGGGGTCTAATTCATGTGTTCTTCAGTTTATTGCTACATAACCTTAAAGAGCCTAGAGCTGTCCATCTCAAGCAACCCCAGATCATAACACGGCCTCCAGAGACTTGCACAGTGAGCGCTATGCATGATGGGTGCATGGCTTCATGTGCTTTACCTTCTTCCTGCTCTGGAGTAGGGTCAGTCTGGACTCATCAGGCAACATGACCCTTTTCCACTGCTCTAATGTCCAGGCTTTGTGCTCCGTCGCTGTTTTTATGATCAGTCTCAGTAACAAGTATACACCCAGGTGTTAATAATGCGATGTCTGGTTTTTAACCCAGTTGTTTTCTTTGCTTGATGCAGGCTAACAATTTGCCTCTCCTGAAACGACCGTTGTTTTTGGCCCAGGCGGTGGACAATATAAACATCTGTGATCTTTGATCTATTGCTGGCCGATTCTATTTTGTGTCCGTTTCTAATGTCATCTAGCTTGAGTGTAAAATTCCCCTCTTGTGCGCAGACATATCCTTGTTGACCTTCGACCCCGAGACCGCTCACCCGCTGCTGACCCTGTCTGCGAACGACACAACGGTGCACTTCGAGGAGAAGAAGGAACTAGTTGCGGACGAGAACGAGAAGCGTTTCCACTATTACTACTGCGTGATGGGAAGAGAGGGCTTCATGCACGGGCGCCATTACTGGGAGGTGACGGTGCGGGGCAAGAGTGCGTGGCGGGTGGGCGTGGCCAGGGAGGACGTGTGCCGCGGGGAGATGGACTCATCCACCACCGCGAACGGGCTTTGGACACTGGCGCTGAAGGACGGCTCGATCGTGGCCTGCACCGACCCCAAGCCCACGGTCATACGGACCGCCGCTCTGCCCACCCGCGTTGGCGTCTTCCTGGACTGCGACAAGGAGGAGGTGTCCTTTTACGACGCCCTCACCATGATGCCGCTCTTCTCGTTTTCCATGGATTCCATTCTCATGCCCGTGTACCCGTTCTACAACCCGTGCGATTTAGACGACGGGAAGAACGACGCCCCTATCTCCATCTTCCATCCCTCACTCTGACAGACGCTTCGAGCAGATGGAATCGCAATTAATTATAAGTTTAATTAGATTTGGATTTCCTTATAAACAGGGAATATATGGGGGATTTTTTTTTTTATATCTGTTGCTATATATATATATATTTTTTTTTTTTTTTCATTTGCTTAAGAGTGTGTGTATAGAATGTTTGATGTATAATGTATATATATAATTTAGAAAGGGAGCGAAAGACGTAAACAGTAGATGGATGGTGAGCAAGTGTCTGGGTTTTATATTGTTCCCTTTAAGCTGTCTATTATTATCACAGTCACCTGCTGAGCTCGGCACACTCGAGTACCAGTGAGGAGCTACTATGTGAACAATGCATGGGGGTGGGGGGGTGTTGTGTGTGTGTGTGTGTGTGTGTGTGTGTCGTCTTGTTGTATGTCTGACGGTGTTTAAAACCATCAAGCAAGAAAAACTCCCAGAAACAGGTTTCTGTTTCAAACCTTGCTTTTTATTATAACATTACAAACGTCGTGTTCCTTCACAAAATGTGTGTGTGTGTGTGTGTGTGTGTGTCCGTGCGAAACACTACAGAGATGGACGGACTGGAAATAGGTCATCGAAGCGAAGCTGGGCTGTGTGACGGACAGACGACGGAGCCAGTTGGAACCGTATGTTGTCCTGCAGGATGCAGCCTAACAAACACACACACACACACACACACACACACACACACACTCTCCATAGGTTGCCTCAGATATAAGTGACCAACTCTATCAAGCCACTGAAGTCTGAATGCTTTCGTTCTAATGCTGTGTCTTTTATGCTTTTAGGACACACACACACACACACACACACACACACACACACTTAATGAGTCATAGATACTGACCATTCCATACAGACCAGAGTTCTGCGAATCACACGAGACAGTGAGAGAGATAATGGGGATTGATGAGAAATAAACCTAAAACGCACAACGGTTGAAAACACTTTTGCTTTTTTAATAACTCATGGATATCTGATTATTATTATGATTATTATGATTATAGATCTATATCCTGATAGGGGAAGTGAAAATGTGTATAAAATCCGCATGAGAATAATTGTCTGTGTATGCTGCGTTTATTTGTTTTTTGTTTTTTTTGTTAAATATACTGTACATCGCACCCAAGATGTTAAAATGATAATAATTTAACACAATAAATAATCTCTAATCTAATCTCCTTTGCTTGCTTTTCGTCATCTCAGCTTCATTACGAGGCTAAAAATCTAAAAACGTGCACAGTATCATGCGAATGGTTCTCAACCATCTATGTTTGATTTAAGAGCGGTGTTAATGGCTGAAGGATTGTTGTGGAGACTTCGGGCACGAGGCGGGTACACCATGGACGGGGTGCCAATCTTTGTATCGCAGATACTTTTATCACTCAAACATTGATTTCTAACACATTTCCACAGTGCTGTTCAAAAGAATTACGCACCCTGATTATCCATCAACGTATCCATCATCTGGATCCTCTCCTAGAGAACTTAGAGCACAAGATTGGTTACACACACACACACACACACACACACACACACACACACACACACACACACACACACACACACACACACACACACACACACACACACACACACACACACACACACACACGAGGCAATTTGGAAACGTCAGTAAGCCTACACTAAGCATTGTGACCGTGGGAGGAAACTCGAGGACAAACTCAACCCTTGAGGTGCTAACCACTGCGCCACCATGCCCTAAGTATTTCAATACAATTTTTGTCATAGACGTTAATGGGTATGACTTATGGTCATTTCTGAGCAAGATGAAAAGCATATAATATTTTCAAACGTTACTTCTCCAACATACTATACTGTACCCCGCTTGTCCGACTCTAATGAAGCCTGCTGGGTTTTGCAAGCCAAGTGTAACAGTCAAGGTCTCAAGGTGTACTGTGACAGGTTTTGTATTTGATACTTTCCATAAAAAAAACTGTACATAGTGTACCTGAGACTACTGATGTTTTTTTTTGTAAGCAAAGGGTCGTCACGCCAAATAATTCCGATCATCACTAGGATGGATGTATATATATATATATATATATATACTGCTTTTCTTTTCATGTGCCTAAATCATTTGTACAGTACTGTACTATATGTGGATTCTATTTTTTATCATACACTGTCATGAAAGGTATTACTGATTTTTTTATTATTATTATTATTATTATTATTTTTTACATTTGTTACACTTGAATGATTCAGCTCCTGGATGAGTCATGGAGTAATTTCCCACTCCTGGGAGGGTTCAGCACTGTTCCGAAGTTTTCTCCATTTGTGGATTACGGCTCTCACTGTGCAGGTTCACTGGAGTCTCAAAGCCTTAGGAATGACACCGGAACTCTTTCCAGACTTTACAGTCCTTAGTTTCTCATCTGGTCTTGAATTTTTTTAGATCGTGGCATAATGTGAAATCTTTTAACATACCTGATTTTGTAAGATAGGATATTACAGTATGTGATTATATTATATTGTATATTTATGTGATTTCTTGATTCCACAGGTCTGGCAGTAATCAGGCCTCGGTATGGCAAGTGAAATTGAATGTTCAATCATACAGTAATTCAAGCCTGATTGAGCAAAGGGATGCAATTACTTTTCACATAGGTTTAGGTGGGCTTAGACCGCTTTTTACCTTCATTTTTTTTTTTATTTGTTTGATAGTCTCAATCATTTTAAGTGTGAAAAATGCACAAAAAAAAAATAAAAAGAGGAGGGGGGGGGAATACTTTTTCACGGCACTGTATCTTTTAGGAAAAGTCAAATCAGATTGTTCAGGTGCTTACGTCTACCTCCAGATCACCCTGAATTTTCAATTGCACTTCACTGCAATTTCTATTTTTTTGCATTTTCTTTTTCTAAATTAGAATTTTTTTGAATTTACTATACGGAGTGCGGGGGCGGGGCATCCTGCTTTCTTCATTTAGCATTTTCATGTCATAAAGAAAAACAAATAAAAGCAACGTACACAGACCGATCATTAAGCAGACCAATTAAGAGACTTTTTAAAAAATATCATTCACAAAGAAGTTTTGTGTGATTCATATATAGGAACCACTGTAGGGACCAGTGGTGACCATTGTATTTATTCCCATTGTATGACCCCTGGTCAATACTCACACACTTATTCACACACTGCGTTTAGCCTGATGTTTGTACTGTAAAAGGAAACCGGAGTCCCTGAAGGAAACCCACCGAGCACAGGGATGGAACATGCAAACGTCATGCACGCAGACCCCGATGGCGGGAATCGAACCCAGACCCTGAAGGTGCATGGTGACGGTGCTAAAATGTGCTCTTGAGAAGTACCTGCTAAGCCTCTGACCTACTGCTATCAGCATATCAGAGATGTTACAGCTTTTAAAAACCTGTAATCTCACACATGACGCTATAAAAAAGCACCCCCTGCATCTCATATCCGGTCACTCCTGATGTCGTAGCCAAATATTAGGCAAGAAAAATGAAAAGGGAGGTCATGTGTAAGGTCTTGAATGCATGTGTGTGTGTGTGTGAGAGCGAGAGAGAGAGAGAGAGAGAGAGAGAAAGTAGAAACAGCTACCTCTCTGAAACAGCGGCGTTCACTATCCATCGTGTATCCAGTGTGGTTTTATTGTAAACACAGAACCCATACACACACACACACACACATCCATCTAATGCATACTTACTGTGCCGATATTAAATACATAGAAGTACCAAATACAGAACACACACACACACACACACACACATACTGCGCACACAGTACAAACGTGTGGAGAAAAACCCATTCCCCCGCCCATTGGTGGGTGTACACTAAATATTCAACTTTTTTTTTTTTTTTTTTTGATTTTATTTGATGAGTTGATGATTTTTTTTTTAAACAAAAGAGATGCATGTTATCACTTGTTCAGAAAATGATTTCACTGAGTTCATGCTCTACCTTAGCTATCGTTTGTTGTTGTTGTTTTTTTTTCCGTTTTGTTTTTTAGCAAACACACTTAGTTACTATGGTTACTACGCGTCTAGAGGTTATATACTGTAGT
The DNA here is from genome assembly GCA_003987875.1 of Clarias batrachus. Classification (NCBI taxonomy): domain Eukaryota; kingdom Metazoa; phylum Chordata; class Actinopteri; order Siluriformes; family Clariidae; genus Clarias; species Clarias batrachus. Next base: position 148,143 of record QMIH01000638.1, on the reverse strand, counting down.
TAATTAAACTAGCATTTCGTTCGTCCGTTGCGTACGGTTGTACGGCGAAGCACGTGACAGGGTTAGTGAGCGGGTTACGGCGAAATCATACAAAGTGTTCTTACTCGAACAGACTGTGTTCAAGAGCTGGTGTCTATATGAACGGGTCCGACGGCCCATTCTGCTTTGTGCCCCCGAGCAAGGCACTTAGCCTTCAACTAGCGCGACGCAATACCTTTGCCTGACCCTCCTCCTATCACTGTCTACACCCTGATGCTCTTCTACTAGTACTACCATGCTGTAGGAAACCAGAAACGTTATCTGATTGACACACTACACTCACACTCACTGGGATATATATATATTTTTTTTTTTCATCTTTTTTCTTTTGTTGTTTTTTTTGTTTGTTTGTTTTGTGTAGCTTTAATTAAACCTGCAATAATCTCAATGAGTTCCAAAGTGTATTCATGCCATATAACCAAACATCTGTGTGCACACTATGTATTGATTATTCCTTCATATTGGTTTTTTTTCTCCTTTTTTCTCATCATGCAGGATTTCTGATCGCCCGATGAGTCGCGTGTCCGAGACACTCAGAGTGAGGTGCATTCTGGATCTGATCAGATTTGCAGGATCTAGATTCTCATGACGCAGGGACTATTCATCTTATAATATCATGCTTATATAATAAATGTGCAAGTCACCAATTTATCGTAATAAATGTATATATTTCTGTGATGACAACACGAAAGGAATGGTGCATATCCTTTGTCATTGCCTCGCAGAACCCGGTTCAGGAGCTCCTGCCTTTTAACGACTGATGTGCGTGAACGTGCATAGTCTTTGCACTTAGTATTGCTTAAATAGATCTCGAAATGACAGACCAGCTGTTTGGGGAGGAAAGGAAAAAAAAAAGAAGAAAAAAAAAAAAACCGGCTCGTGGCCTATAGCACTTCGGTTAGATAGAGCGAGAGGGAGAGACTGTGAAAGCGGGAGTGACTGCAAGATTTATTAGCTAATATTGGTAATATTGGTAGCGAGCAATTTTCCTCTGCAGCTAGAGCTACTAATTAATTCTCAGAAATCGTATTACGGCGCCATCTGAGACCTTCTAAGATCCTATCTGATAATTCCGTGGTTTGACGATATTGAGACAGTATAAAACGTCTGATAAAACGTCCTTATTAACCACAAAGTGTCTAATTATCTAGAGTGGTTAATACAAGTCAATTACAAACCCAATAACGGTACGTGTGTCACGACGTACTGCACCATGAGAGCCTACTGTACTGTATGGCTTTAAAACTTCAACTCATAATACTGACAAACGTGTAAAAGGCTTAGAAAGAACAAGGCGGTGAGGGAGGAGGGCGCCCTCAGTGCCTAAGATATGTGGTTTCAAAAAGGTAATAAGATCAAATTTTGTGCTTTAATCAGAAAATGCTAAAGTGTAGGTCTTTTTGTCCCCCATCAGTGCGCGACAGTAACGCCAGCTCTCTTACTGTAGGCCTTGTTCAGACTGCAGGCAAAATCAGATCCAATTGGACCCGGTTCTGTTCAGACGCACCGTGGATTTATCTGCACTGGTTGCTATGCTAACGACGTCGGAGGTGTGGGTACACTGCGGCAAGTGGGTTGTGTGAAGTGACGTCAAATGCTGGCGGATTATAGCAACAGACAGGATAACAGGAACACAATTAGGAATGGAGATACTGTATAAAATAATCTCTTTTTTCATCGTTTGGTGGTTTGTGTGTTGCTATGTATATTTCTGTCCCTAGAGCGTTCCTTGAATGCTGGACTGTGATGTTATGGTGATGTCACTGAACGTTTTCTTTTTCTCTTCACAGCTCTCACAATGTTTCTGTCATCAATAGCAGTTGGGTTTCTTGGCTGAAATGGGATTTTCAAATATCAGATTTTTTTTTTTTTTTTACCGTTCAGACTACATAAAAGCAATCTGATTCCAATCTGGATTCAGATTGGGAAAAAAAAAAAAAATGGGATTCGCGCTGGCAGTCTAAACAAGGCATCAGTGTCTCTTAAGATATTTTACAACATGAGGTAGAGGCATCTACCCAGTACTAAAACCTGACTGTTTCTTGTTCTACCCCTACTTCATGTAAACGAGCTTCAACCTAAACAGCTCACTGTGAAAACTGCTTCCTTTCCTACACTGTTGGTGCAATAGCAAAAGGGCAGTGGTGTTCAGATTCCACAAGAGGCACCCGAAATCTCTGTAAACTGATTCTGACAGCTGATGGTAAAACGTGTGTGTGTGTTTTTTTTTTTGGTTTGTTTGTTTGTTTTTACTTTAAACGATCAATTAATCAATCATCCCTAAGATTCCTGGAGTAAGAGCGCCGATTTTCGATCAGCTCCCCGTAGTCCAAAATTAGAATCGGTAACGATGCCCTGTGGTAAGTGCCTTTTATATCATTCTACATTATCTAGGACTATTCAAGAGCATTCTAGAGTTTCTCATTAAAAAAAAAAAAAAAATCATCACACAGTTGAGAACTACTAAGTATAGGCAGCCATAAACAAATACTGTAACACACTCATGCCAGATAGACCTAAATCTAAATATTTGTTGCCTGTATTATACTCAAAGTATCTAACATTAGAAACAATCCGAAGGGAAGGAATGTTATGACAAAGTGTTTTTTTGTTGTTGTTGTTGTTTTTTTGGGAACGATTACCTTTGTACAGTCCATTGTTGGAAATCTTGGCTCATGTTCCGACATTGGGGATCCAGTAAAATTGTGCCTAAAATTTCGAATTTTTTCTTTTTCAGTTTCAATGGAGTTACTCCAGAAATAGTTCCATCAGAATGCTCTACTGTAGGTTTCGGTTGTTCGGCATCAGATCTCAAGTCCCAGTAAACTTTCCTTCTTTCTTTCTTTCTTTCTCATCCCAGTAAACATTTTTAGATCGGTGCACTTTTCTTCCTATCGTTGATATTTCTACTGATTTGGATGTGGAAAAGGAACTAAAGTAGCCAAAGTCTTCGGGCTATAGGAACAAGAAGGAGAGGGTCTATGGTCACCATCACCCAGTTCAATACTACAATCTCCAAATACATCAAAGATTACATAAAGTTAGTTCATTCTCTTGACTTTTTTTTTTCTTTCTTTCTTTTTTTTTTTGCATGCATGCAGTGGAATCATATTTAGGTTTCATTACGATGATGCATCTGTACATCTTGTTTGCATGGAAGATGCAGCCTTTGTCAGCCGGCGTTAGAGAAACAGTCAGTGGAAATACCTGTAGTGGTACGTCTGGAACTGTGTATATGGAACTGCGTTACAAAGTGATTAAATAGGAAGTGATCGGGGTAAATTTACAGTGTATGCGTTAAGAGTGGGATTTAGACTAAAGTTGCCCTCCTTCATAACAAGTTGTTGAGTTTTTGCTTGTTGTTAGATCTCGATTGTCAGCGGTGTTAAAAGACATGTGGAGGGAGTAGTAATCAGGCAGTGATTTGGACCTCAAGTGGTGAAGGCTTCCCCCACTCCTGAGGCAGGAGCACCATCGCTGGCCGAGGCCGAGTCTTGGTTGGCCTCCGGAACTGGAACCGCGGTTGGGATGACTTCTGGGACTTTTACAGAGCTTTTATCAGTCTCTGGGGTTTTTTCAGGGATTGCACTCGACTCAGAAGATCCTATGTCTGGGGTAGGCTCAAGGGTTCCATTGGTGGTTGGTTTTGCCTCAGGGGTTGGTGAGAGAGCTGGTTTGGGTTCAGGAGTTGGAGTGAGGGCAGGCTTCGTCTCAGGAGTTGCTGGTGATGGACTCACAGCAGATGGCGCGGCATCCGGTTTGCTCGGTGTGAGATCAGAAGCCATCTTAGTCGGAGTTGTGGCTAGTTTTGAGTCGGGGGTTGGCGTCAATGCTTTTGGAGCTTCAGGACTTGCGGAAGGTTTGACTTCAGAAGTGGAAGACGGTTGGACTTCTAGAGCTTTAGGAGTAGGGCTAACAGGCTTAGGTTCTGGTGACGGACTCAGGCTTGGTTTCGACTCAGGAGTAGGTGAGAGGGTCATTTTTGTTTCTTGAGTTGGTGTAACAGAGAGCTTGGGTTCAGGAGATGGTGCTGGTTTCAGAGCTGCCTCAGATTCTGGCTTCGTCTCAGGAGTGGTTGCTGGCTTGGGAGGTGAGGACACTGTGAGTTTGGACTCTTGTTTGGCAGTAGGCTTGGCATCGCATTGGCTATCGGTGTCTGCAGTGGCTATTGTTGGAGCCTCGGTATCACTGTCAAGTGGAAGGCCAGCAGTGGTGAAGCCTACTCCTGAGTCACTGGTCTCCAGGTTCTTATCATGGAGACTTGTGTCCTTAGCAGATACTTCTAGCCCCTGAATGGTATACATAACGGACAATATATATATATATATATATATTACCTTAAATATTCTATTCTATTTCAAAAATAAGGCGCTTATACTTGTTAAGAGTACCAACCTTAATGCTGATTTCAGTGCTCTGGGACTTCTCTGTAATATCTTCTTTCTGCGAGAGCGCCGGAGCCTCGTCGTTTTGACGAGAGCAAGCTTCCTTTACTACCTGCGCACAGACATGGGGCAGCATTCATCACAGCTGCAGTGGGTGGTCCAAGATTTTATCATTGACTGAATAATCCTCTCTTAATTCAAAACGCTAATCAATACACTCACGATGAGAGCACGATCCTCGAGATTCATAAAGCGGGTCAATGATTTCTATTAAGCAAAGTGTGCGTGTCCTTCAAAACCCGAAATGATATCGATCATTATCGCAAAGTGTTGGCAGAAGAGGTCTAGCTTGATTTGTTTTTCGCGCATTTGCAATTAATTGCTTGGCTCCCAAGTGGCCAGAAGGCGAAGAGGGCGTAAATGATCATACATAAGGGCAGTTAATGCTGATTTGGAAACGTTCCGATGGCCCGTGACTTACAGTGCTGTAGCACAGGCGGCAGATTGAAAAGGCGTGGCGGCTGGCTCAATCTTTCGAGGACAAAGCACGACCCTGAACCTCTTTGTCTAATAGGTGTCATGTGATAGGGCTGTACCGGGTAGATGTTGGGAATTGGGAACGCTGACTCATACTGACCTGAATATGGATCGATACTATTGAGTCATGCTTTTTTTTTGTTTTTTTACATAGTGCTACAGGGGAAACCCATTTTTTTTTGTGTCTCGCCACAAGCATTTCAAGCACGCCAACTGTCTCTGGCATATTGTGCGTATGACAAATTACATGACTACAACTTCATGAATCGCTCTTAGGATCTTTTGATACAATATGATGTCTGCACTGTTATCTGTTATCTATTTAGTAAAAAAAAATAGAAGAGTTTTTGTGTTAGAGCTAAACTGTACAGCTCACCAGCGTCTAACACAGTGAGCGTCAATCATTAATGTGTCACTTTCCCGACTAGATAAATTAGATCTTCTGTAGCCGCGTTATTGATGTTCTTGTCAATCAAGCTAATATTCTAATACGAGTCTTGAAACCCCTTTATGATTTTATATATATATATACAGCGTGGGCCATTTCTATGGATGCACCTTAATAAAATGGGAATGGTTGGTGATATTAACGTCCTGTTTGTGGCACATTAGTATATGTGAGGGGGCAAACTTTTCAAGATGGGTGGTGACCATGGTGGCCATTTGGAAGTCGGCCATCTTGGATCCAACTTTTGTTTTTTCAATAGGAAGAGGGTCATGTGACACATCAATCTGATTGGGAAATTCACAAGAAAAACAATGGTGTGCTTGGTTTTAACGTAACTTTATTCTTTCATGAGTTATTTACAAGTTTCCGACCACTTATAAAATGTGTTCAATGTGCTGCCCATTGTGATGGATTGTCAATGCAACCCTCTTCTCCCACTCTTCACACACTGATAGCAACACCGTGCTGCACATCTCGTATCTTCACACCATAGACAATTGCCTTCAGATGACTCCAAAGATAAAAGTCTAAGGGGTCAGATCGGGAGACCTGGCCGACTTCCAAATGGCCACCATGGTCACCACCCATCTTGAAAAGTTGGTGGTATATATATATACTGTATAATACTGTATATGAATATATGAATATGAATACACTTTCCCTTTTGTACAATTTCCCATTGGGTTTAGTAAAGTACTCTATCTATCTATCTATCTATCTATCTATATGAATATAATTTAGTAGCTGTGTGTTACCTGTCTAAAGGCATCCCCTTCCTCTTTGCCAGCATTTTTTGCAATCTTCTCAATGGCCCGGGCTTTTGCTGCCCGTTTGCGCACCTTCACCAAACACGACACCAAACACACCAGGAGCAGCACCACCAGCAAAGCCACCAGAGAAATCACTGCCACAAAGACGTTAGGCAGCCTGTACGCTGTGACACAGAGGGAAAAATCTCCAGTTAGTAACATAAAAAAGACAAGCTTTCCATTTCCAAATAACTGCAGTCTTTCAGTCTCTTCAGTTTCCGATTCGAAACCACACCCACCCAAACACGTGTAGGTCTGCTGCCTGTATACATACAACACCATACATGACAGAAAGCGTTCCGAATTCGAACAACGCGGATTTTTTAAGTCCGAATTATTTGGTCAAACCGTCTTTGCAGAATCCAATCAAAAATTCTGGTTCTTACTGCTGATGAGTGGTTTGTGTCTGGTTGTATGGCCTCTATGTATCTTTCTGTCCTCAGAGAATACTCGAATCAATACCTGAATGCAGGACTGTGGTGAAGTAAAAACTCTGGTGCACTCTGCGGTACTAATTTTTGGCCATATGGTGCATTAGTACATTATCACAATACTGTCAATTGTTGACACCTGACTATTACACTTATACGTGATTGGCGCTCAAACTGTTACCACAAGGCCGGACGCAAACTATGGAATAGAATATCTTTGTACTTCAGTGATGGATGCACATGTGCACAAAGCGAGGCTCAAGCATGACTCAAGGTTTCTGGTTTCTGATCAGAAGGTGGGCGGTTCAAGTCCCAGTTTCATCAAGCCGCCTCTGTTGGGCCCTTAAGCAAGGCCCTTAAGGTCGGACCAAGCACTCTGACCCTAGTCTCCTAGCAAAATGGCATATACAAAGAGGAATTCCACTGTGCAGTAATGCTCTTGTCTCCAAATCCATCACATAGCATATTATAATAGCAATGAGAGACTAAATCTGGAATGGAATACTCACATATGGGCATGAATGGTCAAACCATTGGCCATATAGTACAGTCTACATAGAATATCATATATGTACAGTATAGGAATATTAAATGTCGATGTTTTCTTACGTTCAACCCCCAAGTAGATCCTGGACACAGAGAAGCCCTCTAGATCAGTGACCTGATAGATTCCTGCATCACTGGCCGTCACCTGCTCCAGTATACACACCGAGTCCTCCATGGAGAATCGGCCCTCCATGTTGCTCTCGGGAGGCAGGTGAATCGTGCCTCTGTCCACGAGCATCACACTGGGGTTCGTTTCGCTGGGGTCGGGTGAGTATGTCAGACGGGCAAAGGAACTGTTCAGATGCAGGTTAAGCTTAAAGGTTTCTCCATATGACAACGTGACGAACTTATGAAACTCTGCAAGGACAGAACGAAGGAACGAAAGAAAGGAAGAAAGAAACGTTACATTGTTAAAAAGCGTTACATTGTTATTCTTCGATGCAAAAGGAGAGAAGAGAAGCAGGAGACAGTGCTGAGCAACAAAGAGTGTGAGAACGGGAATGAGGTCAGCGGAGGAAAGGAAGCGACAGCATGAATATTTTATAAGACGGATAGCGCAGTCAAGGTAGGAGGAATTCGAAACAATTTATGAGTTCGCTGCATTGTTGCAGTATCTCACTGCGGTCGTGCATGGTTGCTTCAGGTGGATGCAACCATCCCGAAGGATCCCATTCATTCCAAACACCCATCGATACATCCTGCCTGAATCTCTTGTGCCACGTCTTCTGTCATTTTCCCATTTGTCCTGCCTTCTCATCTGGCTGTGCTATAAAAGCCAGAATCGATTTCCGCATTGCTACAACCTAACACCCCCCCCACACACACACACACCCCCCACCCCACAACCGCCTGGGTTCTGTCTATTAAAAGATGAAAGGACAGTTCAGTTCAGTGATACAACTTCAAACTTAACTGGGGCACTATTAATGTTACACGATCATTATGCCCGTGATAATGGGTACTTAAGGGCCAAGGATTAAGTCAACCAAGCTTCCTGAGTCATTATTACACCCATTACGTTTCAACAAAAGCCAATCATGTTGACAGGAAGCTTGGCAACTATGCCAAGACCTAGACACCATTTTCAGATTGATGTGGTGTAGTGTGTGTGTGTGTGTGTGTGTGTGTGTTAACCCGTGAGCCTATCGGTACAGAAAACCTCTGATCAAGAGGATATTTATAACCCATCGTCGCCATCACTGTCTATACCGCTTTATCCTGGAGCCCGTTCCAGGAGACTTAGGGCATGAGGTGGGGTACACCCCGGACAGGGAGCCAATATATCTCCGAGCACACATACACACACACACACTCACACGCGTATTCACACACTATGGGCAATTTGCGAACGGCAATTAGCCTAATCTGCATGTCTTTGGACTGTGGGAGGAAACCGGAGTACCCAAAGGAAACCCGCGCAAACTCCACGCACACAGACCCGAAACCATTCGAAACCGTTTATAGCCTATGAAATGTATGTATTTATTTCTTTATTTGACAAATGATACAAACGAGGCCCTATAAGACCCATAGGCTAAGACAGTAAGTCGATTCTCATTCCACCTTCGACTATCTCACCTTTCACATTAAGGCAGATCTTACTGCTCTCTTTCCCATCGACGCCAGTGATAGTGTAGCTGCCTTCATCAGTCCCAGTCACAGCTTTCAGGACGAGGCGGTTCTCGGAAACGCTCAGACGGCCCTCGTAACCACCATGGAAAGATCCGTCAGCTTTCAGAAGCTCCACTGCGGGTTGAGACGTCTGGTTGGCCTCCACGGCGCTGGGACGGAAGCCCACGGTCACAGGGGTGGAGGCGTCATGCAGCATAAGATGGAAGTCGGCTCCGTATATCACGTTCGTCTCCGCTTTGCAATCTGTGCAAAGAATAACGGCATTTTGAGGAAAGAATGAAAATGAAAGAAAGAGACAAAAAAGGGAAAAAACGGAAGGCACCAAGGGTGGTTTGACAGAGCCGCAATTAACATCCGCATCGTTACACCCCCGTGTTGTTAACCACATGCGCCCTGTAATAATGCACACTATTCGGGGCTGATGCTGCATTTGCTGCTGTGTGACTACAACACACTGTACATAAGACTCAGTACAGTTGTGTAGCAGGCTACAATTCCTGGATGTTACGCAATCATTTTACGCCACCCTGTCCCTTTAAATGTAAACACACAAACTGAAATTTTGTTTTCATTGAAAAATGAAGAATAATAGGATTAGTATTATTAATATTATTATTATTATTATTATTATTTATTGTTCTCTAAATTTTCTAAAAAATACTATTAAGCTATTATTAAACCATTTTTACTATTACAATTCTATTCATCCACTATTACTAATAACAAACAGAAATATACTTCTTATGTAAAGTGCTATTGTACTAAAAATGTATTTTTCCTCTCTCTCCATAATTCAAAAGCCAAAAGCAGTTGGGTTAAAGGTTTTTACAGGAACTCGGCTGGTAGTTAACGCCACGTCCCCCGTACAGTCCTGATGTCACTCCCAGCGTTCCAGTTCATGTTTGGGCCATTAAAGGAGTTCCTGGGAGGCCAACGTTTCAGACGTGAAGAAGGCACTCCACTCATAGATCCAATTTACTGAGAAATCTTTCTACCTTCAGACTATTCACCTCTAACTTACAGTCATTAGATTGGAGATCTTATATACTGTATCATGCACACTTTGGGAAGAACTTACACTATACCTCGTATTTAAACACCAACAGCGAAGAAGTCCTTTGCCTTATTTTTATTTTTCTTTTTTGGGTTTTTCCCAGATTTTCTCCCTAATTTAGTCGTGTCCAATTCCTCCCCGTCACTAGGGGGCTCCACATTAAGGCTACTACTACTACCACTCAGTCGGGAGGGCAAAAACTAGTATGTGACGCCAGCCGACCGCATCTTTTCAAACCGCTCACTCACACACCGTTGAGGGCGGTGTAACACACTCGCTATCCGCTCCTTCCGCTTGCGCGAGCTCACAGACGCCCCTGATTGGCTGTAGAGCCGTGATTAATGTGGGAGCTCTAAGTACCTCTCATCCCTCCCCTCTGAGAGAGCTCAGCCAATCGGCTCTCTCTAGACCTCCGGCTGCGAGAGGTTACAGCACCACCCGGGAATCGAACTCGCGATCTCCGGATGATAGGGCGAGCGCTTTACGACTGCGCCACTCGGAGGCCCCTCCTTTGAATCTTTTGACCAATCTGGGTATTGCTCAGGGATATTACTGTACCATTATCTTACGCAGTATCATTTGCTCAGGGTTATGTATATGTGGGTAAGAATCTGTGACCGAGCCTGGAGTGTTCACCTCTGACAAACAGGTTGATCTGCTTGATGACGTCAGGGTTCTGTTCAGACGTGATGATGTACACGCCCTCATCGCTTTCGCCGATATTCTCCAGAATCAGGTGTCTTAGAGTCTCGTTCAGTCTGCCCCGCGGGACCATCACTTTCCCATCCTTCAACAACTCCAGCTCCCGGTCCGCTGCACCGATACTGGGCTTGAAGGTCACCTTGGCGCCCCCCTTCGGCAACGAGATATGATAATCCTCGCCCAAGAACACCGCCACATCTTTCATTAAGAAACACCAAAGCACACAAGGGGTCGATCAGTTACAACGGGCGTGGCCTCACTTCGAATTTATAAAGAACAATTTACTTGTGGGTTTGTTTGTTTATTTATTTATTTATTTATTTATTTATTTGCATGGGTGGAAGTCTTACCAGTTGGATTCTCAGAGAAAGCTGAAAAAGAATGTATGTAAGTTAATAAAAGTCGACCATTTCATTGCAAATCAAAAACTCCTTAGTTGCTTTCTCTGCTTGATAATTTCATGCTTTTTTTTTCCCGGCCAGGCAATATTGTTATAGTGTTTTTTTTATGTTTACAGCTAGTCTCAAAAATGACTGATAGCATATCATTTCACGGTCATAACCGAACAATCATGAAGTAATTGTCTTTAAAGGAAGGACCTGCATTTCTTACCTACACAGAGCAGCATGCTGAAGCCCACGACTCTCAGGCCCTCCATGCTGGATCTGAACAGAGGGACAGGAATGTAATTCAATCTTAATCACCGAACGACAACAACCATATTAATATCCAGATATTTCATCCTTCAGATAAGAGACCCGGTTAACATTTGAGCGTGGTACACTCGTGCAGGTTTGGATCAGGAAGCTAATTTGTTCTGTTCGTGTAATTACTGCCAGCGTTAATGGTTGCTTACGGCGGTGCTGCTGATTGAGCGCATCAAAATAAATAAATAAATAAATAAATAAATAAATAAATAAAAAAACTCGATACTGCATGTTTGTGATCACGGGAGTCCGGACTTTTGCTGGATTTATTGCTGATCCGGGGTTGTCCATTGATTTGTCGATCAGTGTAGGACACCGAGATTAACGAAAAATAATGAATTTGCTCTTAGTTATTTGAATCCCAGTCACTGTGCATGCTTTTCCACTTCCCTGTCGAGTGCATTGAGCTTTTTTTCTAAAATACACAAGGGGTGCACTGGATTCCTGTGTGTGGAAATCAGTTTTTAAGCATCAGACGACACGATGCATGGTGGAACACCGGTCAAGTTGAGTAGTTTTTGCTACATGAATCTGAGAGCCTGGTGAGGATAAACAAAAAAAGGTCCCTGAATAAAACATTGTGCTGAGCCATAAAAAGACCTCTAACAATAGGACATTGATTGAGGAGCATACTGTACCTACTGCAATAATCTGCAATCCCCTTCTCTGTGTCTTTCTGCTGATCAGTAAACACATTCCTTCTGCCTGATGTGATCTTGGCGCCTGATCCTGACCCACCCTCCGTCGACGTAGCTGACCTCACATGGACACTAAAAAGGCCATCGCTAATAAATGGTGGACCTGGTCCGGACTCGAACAGAGTGACAGTTCTGCCCAGACGCTGATGCTTTTCTGATAAATGAGAATAATTAATATACTATTAAATCCAGCGCTTTTTTTTTTTTTAAGGTGGGCGTGGCTTTACGCGGCTCTCAACAGAGCTAATCAATGTGATAGTTTGCAGAAGAAACATTCTAAAAAAAAAAAATTAAAAAAAGGAAAGTAGACGATGAAACATGAACCTTCAAAGATGAATGGACAGATCAATATACTATACGTTTATTCCTCCTGCGGGAAGTTTAAAACCTTGTATGTTCCAAAACCGTGGCAGTAATAAAAGGCAGTAATGTGCACAGCCGCTATGACACAAAACACTCACTCACTCATCATCTATACCGCTTAATCCTGTATTCAGGGTCACGGGGGCCTGGAGCCTATCCCAGGAGACATAGGGCACATGGCAGGGTACACCCTGGACAGGATGCCAATCCATCGCAGGGCACAGACACACACACATACACTCACTCATTAACATACTACGGGCAATTTGGGAACGCCAATTAGCCTAACCTACATGTCTTTGGGAGGAAACCGGAGTACCCAGAGGAAACCCACCAAGCACGGGGAGAACATGCAAACTCCATGCACACAGAGACGGGAATCGAGTCTGGCCGAGGATCGAACCCAGACCCTGGTGGGTTAGGCTAACTGACGTTCCCAAATTCCCCGTAGTGTGTGAATGCGTGTGTGAATGTTGACTACGACGGGCTGAGATGAGAATATTTAAATGGGTAGAGTAAAGATGTATAGTGTCACAATCCAGTAGAAGAGGAAAGGCTTCCCATCTGAATCCGGTTGCTCTCATACAGTAGTTTCTTCCTCATGCCGCCTTAGAGACAGTCGCCGATGGTTTGCTCATTAGGGATCTAAATATAAATGAGCAGTATAACGAAGCTGCTTCGTGTGCAGCACTGTGATAAACCACAATAAAAACTGAATGAATTGAAACTCCATAATTAAAGAGATGGCAATGTGATACCAGTCATGACCCTCGCATGCCTCCGTGCATTCTGCTTCTAAATGGCTTACAGATCGGGGTTTAGATGCTTCGCCAAAATTCTAAACCAGCTTTATTAAACTAACAAAGGTGACAGATGTTATGTCCTGACTTCATGTGAAATCAAACTACTATTTTTTACTATTATGCTTTTTTTTATTCATTTACCTGTAATGTCTAAATAGTTTACTTAAAAGTCATTTGATTTCACTAGTGGCAGCACTGTGGCTTAGTGGTTAGCACTGTCGCCTTGCACCTCCATGGTTCGGGTTCGTTTCCCACATCGCTTCTTTGTGCATGTTCTCCCCGTGCTTGGTGGGTTTCCTCCGGGTAATCCAGGCTAATCGGCATTTCTACATTGGCCGTAGTGTGGGAATGAGCATGTGAGTGTGTATATATGTGTATGCACCCTGCGCTGGATTGGATCCCCGCCTTGTGCCCCAAGTCTCCTGTGATACGCTCCTGTATAGGCACTGTATACAGGATAAAGTGGTGTTGACGATGCGCGAGAGTGATTTCACTAGTGTTGTACTACTTCTTCCCAATCTCTCCAATTCTTACCACACAGCACACCTTGCAGCTGCACTTTTTGGTGCATGCTAATTACATGCGAATCTTTTGTGCATCCAATTTAAGACCAAGCAGGATTCATTATTCAGCTCACCTGAGGAACAGCATTTGGAAGCCTAAGAATATTAAAGAGCATGTTCTGCATGAGGCCTGATGTGTCATGGTGGCATTGCTGGGCTTTATATAGAGAAATACATGCTGTGATGGCCCGCCATCGGCCACACATTGAGGAGTAATATGTGCAAGCGTTAGGTTTGTCTGCCATTTTAGGTTTGTGTATATATATATACAGTAATATGTAAATGGTTTTGATTCTTTCTTTTTCTAATTGTACTGTTTTTTTTAATATCTGTTTATCAGTTATTTACCTGCCTCATGTTGGTTAGTTTGGTTGTGTTTAGTTTTTGTTGTGATTTTGTGGTTCCCCCCATGGGTTTAAAAAGGGACTGGTCCATCCCTATAAATGTTTCCCTGTTTATAGGAATTGTCTTGTCTAAGGGGTAGTGATGGGAAGTTTGAATCATTTCAGTGACTCGGTTCTTTGAATCTTGAGTCAATTAGTTCATTTCGTTCTTTTGACCTGAAATAAAATAAAATGTTACATTTTCAATAAACAGACCCCCAACACGTCTCTATATACAAATCTTGGCTACAGTTCCAGTAATGAAAATATTACAATGCAACTAAGGACATATGATAAACAGAATGAGCAGCTCACCATCATATCTTCTAGTTTTTTGAATCTATTGAATCTTTCTTTTTGAATCTATTGCACTTCATAGCGTCTATGGGCGTCACGTGACAAAAGAACGAACGACTCGGGACTTGGAAGACTCATTGAGGAGAACCGTTCAATTCTGTTTCCTGTGTATTGCACTTCATAGCGTCTATGGGCGTCACGTGACAAAAGAACGAACGACTCGGGACCGAAAAGACTCAAAGGTAACGACTCATTTCTGTTTCCTGCACATAACCTACGGAGGGTTTGCGATGCTTTGCGCGTGCGCGGCCAGTAGAAAATGAACGAATCACTTCCCGAGACTACTCGTTCTTTTGAGTCAAGTTAAAGATTCGTTCAAAAAGAATGAATCGTTCATGAACGGCCCATCACTAGTTGGGGGGGGGGGTTGTATTGGGTCTTCTTGTTGGGGTTCGTTGGATTCAGCAAAGTTCTTCGAAGTTTATTAGTTTGAATTGAACTTTGTTTCTTTTGACCTTTTTGAGTAGTTTATTTGATTTAAAATGTGAACATTGCTTTCTTTAAGTTAATGTACACTTTTTGATTTATTAAAATTCTCAATAGGGTGAAAGCTTGGTTTTCTACGGCCCCTCATTTTTTTGGGGGGCTGCAAAGGCCCTCACACATGCCATATATTAGTATCTTAAACCAGCAGAAATCCTCTAGCAGTTTTAATACTACATAGGAAATATATGGGCCGACACCCATAAGAGAAAAAACTAGAACTTATTCATTTGGTCAGAGATGATAACGCGCCACTGTAGCCAAATTTTCAACAGCTTCGATAAAGCTCCCACATGCCGTTCTCCTTTACAAACATCTAGCTTTAACTCCCAGACTGCGATTTAGTCAACATCTTCAGGCATCTTTGGTCTGATCCATAGCTTTTAAGGTCAGCTTATAAGCTCCAAACCATCTACAATTCAAGCAGCAGGATATTAGACTTTATTTACATAATGCCGCATTCGATGCAACTCTTTGCTAAATATGGTAAAGCTATTTGTGTGGGTCAGAGCGTGCTAAATCTGGTTATTCAAGAAAAATAACAGAGTCAACTTTTGTTTTATTATGCAGTCATCCCAAAACTCATACTGTTAAATTGGGGCGTCGCTTGCTCCTATATAAACATCTACAACCTCAGTGTCAGCATAAGACAAGAGTAGAGACAACTCTGAATAGACGAGTCTGTAAATGTCAAGCGTGTGGACGTGCGACGGATAGCAAACTGCTGGGGTAGTGAGATTGCTTAGAATACATTTAGCAATCAAGGACTTTGACAGTGTGTGTCATTGCTGAGAAAGGAAATATAAAACATTGATCACCAGGTATGCACCAGCCAAGGAAAAATGGTGCCAGGATCACGGGCATATTAAGGCTCACCCATGCCCATACGGACCAAAGGCCAGCCTGGCTGGTCAGATGAACCAATACAGCACAAATTGCTGCAAAAAAACAAGGCCACGATAGAAGGACACCGAAACGCCCAGTGCATTGATACCAGACACCCAAAGAGCTCAAGGCCTCTGATCCAGCATCCAAACCCAGCAGATCCCAATCTGACTGAGGAACCATGGCATGCGCAGGACCAACATGTCCAATCCACGGAGGCCATACTCCGCAACCCCCAGCACTGAAGATTTTAGGAATTGAAGTTTAAGGATTTTGTTTCGGAGGTCCATCAGTGGCTCTCCAGAGAAGAAAAAGGCTTTGGGGCAGGGTGAAACGGCACGGAGTAGTTAAAAGTAGAACAAGATTAAATATGCAGGAATTCAGTAGGCAAGAAAAAAAAAAAAAAAGGACTCGGTGTGGTTTGACAGCTGAAGCATTACATGAAAAGCCATGGCGCTATGCATGAAGTATAGCCAGCCTCTGCCTCGCTCTTATTGCATTTCTGCTTAATAGGTTGATAGATGGGGATAGATGAGGCAGATCCCTTAAAAGACATATGCGGAGTTATGAGAAATAGTCCGGCTTGCGCTGAAGAAGGTGCTTACGTTCTCGAGCAGCCCTGAACTTCAAGGATTAATATATTATATATGATCTCATACCTTCCAGGTGCCTCACAAGAGACTGGATTATGCTTTAATTTCACACAACTGACCTTCAGATCCTGCTTTCGGCCACTACGGATAGATAACGCCGAGTAAAACGTTACCCAACATGTGACCGCTTATGCATTTCTGCCCGGAAATGTCGGGTAAAATCACTTGGACTTGACCTCACATTTTAACAGCAATCTGAATTGAAGAGAGAGGTCCAAGTGCACAAACCTACTGTAAGAATATAACGGCGCTTGAAATTTTCCGCCTGGAGGAGAACCCAAGAATCCTCAACGTTCATTCATTCGTGTTACAGTATAAGCTGAAAATATCTTTTCAACTATTACTCAATTTTCGTTTGCAGGCAGTGGCGTCGTAGTCAGCACTGTCACCTTGCACCTCCAGAGTTCGGGTTCGATTACCGCGTCGGGTCTGCGTGCATGGGGTTTGCATGTTGTCCGCATGCTTGGTGGGTTTCCTCCTGGTATTCCGGTTTCCTCCCACAGTCTAAAGACATGCAGATTAGGCGTTCCCAAATTGCCCAGAGTGCGTAATTGTGTAAGTGTGTGTGTGCGTGTGTCCTGTGATGGACTGCCCTGTCCAGGGTGCACTCCGCCTTGTGCCCAAAGTCTCCTGGCATACTGTAGACTCCAGGCTCTCTGTACAGGATAAGCAGTATAGCAGATGAGCGATTGAATTTTAGTTTGCATTTATTGCAATAAAGTTGACCGCACCTTCTTTATTATCGTGATCTATGTACTAGCAATCTGCTGATTCTACCTATCTTCCCTCCAACAAACTGCGGAGTATAACAGAATGCCAGTCCCTGGGTAATGAAAAAAATAAAGTCAAGGATATCGCATCTCACCATCCAATCTTCCAGACCACAGAGCAGCAGGTCTAAGAGCAGCATTTATTTAGCAGTTTATTCTGGCACATTTTTGGAAGGCGGGTGAACATTTCGCCTGGGGATTAAGTTCTGTAATGCACTCCTTGTGAAAAGAAAATCATTTAAAGCGTCTGCTGAACCGTGGTAGGAGTGTTACACGATTAAGAGCCGAGAACGTTTCGTGTTCTGCTTTCCTGTTCAGTCTATTTGCTGAAACAGGTCTCGTTTGACTGATGAGCAAAGAAATTGGTGCCACCATATGGCAATAGAAGAAGAAAGAGACAACGTGCCGTACTGTTTTTATTTTTGGTGCTCCCGAATGAAAAAGGTTTATTAACTGCTGCAACGTTTCAGCTTTTTATAGGTCTTTATTACGCCTTAACACTGCTTCTGTTAAGCAACGTGTGGAGCATAATATCCAGTGTGGTAGCTCTCTCTCTCACTTCCTTTCTGTCTTTCTCGTCATGGAATATTTGCAGCTTAACATAGAAATACCTAGGTGTTATTTTCCCAGGGCAGCGCCGTACAAGGTGAGAGATTGCAAACCTGACCACAGTCTGATCAACAACTGCCCACAGCAGGAGCAGCAGCTGCAACCGGAGTCACACTCCTTTCCTCTTTTTTTTATTTTTTCTTTTTTTTTACTCATCACCAGGCTGTGCACACAAAAAGCCAGACCCATGCTTCATGCCTAATTTCATTAAAGTGGGAATCAAACTAAGACTGAGTCAGACCGGTAGGCATGCAGCCAAGTCTACAAGCCATATGATACCATGATATTAATTCTGTTTCGGCCTTTCAGTCATCGAATCCTCCTCAAACGCCTTTGTAGAAGACAAAAGCAACATACAGTACACATGCACTTTCTCGCGTTCCAGACCACAAACATGCACTGATGTGATTCTTTTTTTTTTTTTGTCTAATTCTATTTTCTTCCTGCATGATCTCCCCCCCCCCACCTCCCTTTCCAACTGTCCACCCTATGTGACTTCCTCTTACATAACAGGCAAATATGCCATAATAATCTAAAGGCACAGTGACACACATGATGCAGTGTGCACACCTCTATAAACATTTCTGAAACCCACAACCAGAGGGAATCCTAAAGGTGTACATGAGGATTTCAATGGAATTTCTATTGAGAGCAAGAGCATCACAATATAAGCCTTTATCACAATATTAATATTATATGCTGATTAATCATCTTAGCAATACTGATACTATATTCTAGCAAGGCTCACTAACTAACTCGCTCATTGTCTATACTATTTTATCTTGTATACAGCCTATCCCAGGAGAGGGCACGAGGCGGAGTACACCCTGGATGGGGTGCCAACCTTTAGTAGGGCGCGCACACACTCGTACGCTCATTCACACACTACGGGCAAATTTGGAACACCGGTTTGCCTAATTTGCATGTCTTTGTGGGAGGGAACAGCACAGTCCGAAGGAACCCAGGAGACACCCATCAAGAATGGAGAGAACATGCAAAATCCACGCACACAGAACCAAGACGGGAATCGAACCCGGACCCTGGAGGTGCAAAGCGACAGCACTAAGCGATGAAAATCTAGTTGCAAAGCAACGATGATCAGATGACCCACCCAAGCACCTGTGGCATCGCCGTCTGGGCGTACCGGAAAGACATGCATTTACAGGGGAACTGTGACATAACAGAAGTGCATACTACTCCCTACATACATCAAGCACAGGGAAAACATGCAAACTCCATGCACACAGAGCCCGAGGTGGGAATCAAACCCGGATCATGGAGGTGCAAGGAGACAGAGCGACCAGCATCCCCACCATGCCGCCATATCAGAAATGTGGCCAGTGGGCGGAGCCTGGTGAATCTTAAAGAAAAGCTCTGTCTTTGAATGGATGCATATCAGCGAGTTCTGATATGACACACCAAGTGCAAGCCTCAATATATATATATATATAT
>QMIH01000638.1:102459-128667 GCA_003987875.1 Clarias batrachus | reverse complement strand
TTTACAGTTAATCATGTGCTTGATTACATCTGCCTCAGTTTCTCAGCAGAACAAGAACAATGTTTCCTTCTCGTCCAAGAAATATTTGCCATTCCCACACATTCCCACACAGTGACACGATGCAAGGGAGGGAAAAGCAACGAGGCTTCGCCTACATCCACGGTGAAAAGAATATATTCTCACATAATAACATCATCATCATCATCATCATCATCATTCAAATAAAAATAGTGTAATCATTGAGGTAATCTGCTCGTTGTGCGTTCAGTACCGCAGCAGTACACACCGGTGCGCGCGGATGCTGACGACGCGTTTTGCCCCCGATGCTCTGCGTTATCATGAACATGTACAGCTTCTCCCAAATACACACACACACACACACACACACACACACACCAAAAAAAAAAAAACCCTCAAATCATCATCTTCATTTTTCATGCACCTGCAAAAAATTACAACACACTGCAGAGATAAAAATAAAAAAAAAATCCCACGGCAAAAACTGCAAAATTTAACCCCTGGCATCCCGCACCCCTGTAGAAAAGCCTCATCTTTGCCATCTGCGCCTCCTTACCGTGACTGCAGAAGATCAGATCCGCAGTGAAGCACACGGAGATGGAACGAGCGCTGATTCCCTGACCGCAGCCGTTTTCTGCTCTAATCGTTTTATTCTCGCTCCTTCTTGCCTTTTTTCTCCTTTTTTTTTTTTTTTTTTTTCTCTTCCCCTCTCTTTCTCACCCCGCTCTTTTTCTCCGCCTCCCTCCCGCAGCCGCTCGAGAAGAAGACAGCGCGCGCTCACATTGGCGAGGCGCGTTCGGAGACGCTCGCGCGAGGTCGGAAAAGCCCGGATTTCCCGCCCTACGGCACCAACGGTGCGTGGTCGAAACAATCAAAGGAGCACTCGAATGACTTCACCGGATTCGAATTCTTGTTATAAAGCTTTTTTTTCTCTTTTTTTTTTTTTACTGTACACTGACTAGTCAGTCAAACATCATAGCAGCTTACAAAAGTTTATTCACATGGTGCCTTTCAATGTGAAATATAAGCATTTTTTATTGAGTATTTTATTTGTGAGCAGTGTCGCCTTGCACCGCCAGAACCAGGGTGCGACGCCCGCCTCGGGGTCTGCCTGCATAGAGTTTGCACGTGCTTGGTAGGTTTCCTCCAGGTCCTTCGGTTTCCTCCCAGTCCAAAGACACGCAGTGGCATTTTCCAAATCGCCCATAGTGTGTGTGTGTGTGTGTGTGTGCAGCGAAGGCGTTATGGTGGCGTAGTGGTGAGCACTGTCGCCGTGCACCTCCAGGGTCCGGGTTCGAATCCCAGCCAGGTTCACTTCCCATCTCTGTGTGAATTGAGTTTGCATGTGCTTGTTGGGTTTCCTCTCAAAGACTCGCATGTGATGGATTGGCACCCTGTCCAGGGTCAACACTGCCTTGTTCCCCAAGTCTCCGCGGATAGGCTCCACTTTATCTACACTTATGGCGAAAAGTGGCGAATAACTATGATGGCACTGTTGCATCATATTATGATGCATTTCCAATTTAAATGCATGTGCCCACTATCTTTCTGTTCCGGCCCTGGTGGCGATGGCACAGGTGCTTGGGCATGATCATCGCTGCTTTGCAACTATATTTTCATTTGTTAGCACTGTAGCCTTACACCTCCAGGGTTTGATTCCTGCTTCGGGTCTGTGTTCATGGAGTTTGCATGTTTGTGCTTGGTGTGGAGTACTATGAGCTACTGTTATGTCATATTTTCCCTTTAAACGGATGTGCCCACCGTTTTTTTTTTTTTTCCCCACATACGATGGTGGGTTTATTCCGGTTACCCTGGTTTCAGATTAGGCTAATTGGCATTCCCGTAGTGTGGGAATAAGCTCTGCGATGGATTGGCACCCCGTCCAGGTGTCCCTCGCCTTGTGTCCTGGGATAGGTGCCAGGCCCTCACAACCCTGCATACAGGATAAATCAGTAAAGACGATGAGTGAGAGATTCGAAAAAGTGTCAAGTGGAAAACTGATGATAGCACAGTTTTTATTTAGTTTTTTTTTTTTAGTTTTAGTTTTATTAACATAAGCATCCAAGAAGCCTTGACACTGGACAAGTGTTGGCAAGGTGGATTGAAAAAGATGACTCACTTAAAACTTCGCCTAACAAAATGTTAGCTTATCACCAGTTTGCTACCTGTGATGCAAACACTGTACTTTTAAAGCTTTACACTAAAAAGTAATCAGGGTCCATTTATATGTACTAGTAAATCATATTTTAAAAAATGCACATTTTCACATTTCCAGGTGAAAAACGCATGTTAAAGGCTACGAACACAGCAACGAGGAAGGGTACAGTTCATTAAGAGTGCAACTTAAAAATTATTCCGAGTTGCATAAGGAGGATTGGTCGTTAGCAGCTTTTGGTAAGTGCTCTGAGGAAACACTGGTTTGACTCCGTAGGGGTGTTTAAAGTCCAGAGACTACTTTCCACGGCTGCGGGAGGCAGGTTTGGTCGCAGCGGCAGCGGGTGAAAGAGAGAGCGCGTGTGTTCGCAAGTCCACTTTTTGCTGTAGGATGCCGGTCAGCAGGAACTCGGCGCTGACCACGGGAAAGGACAAACTCCGAGCTCTTTCACACGCTGCTCGGTCTTCTTCACACGACACCACCACCACCGTCTGAGCCTGGCACAGATAGAGAGAGAATGAGACATCTGAGTCAACAAGACATGAAGAAAGCAACTGAGATATGCAGTCAGTGGCAGAAGCGTGATGAGTGGGATCCAATACTGGGCGGTTTGGTATTATTTTATTTTATTATACCGTGCATCAGGGAGGAGCTGAGGAACATACAGTATAACCTCGGCTTTACATAAGAGATGTCGGGCTTGAATCGAAGAATGAATCGTAAATAGCTGTAAGTGTGTTCAGGTGAATGCTAAAAATAAAAAGTTGAGCCGAGTGGCGCAGTGGTTAAAGCGCTCGCCCTATCATCCGGAGATCGCCGGTTCGAATCCCGGGTGGTGCTGTAACCTCTCGCAGCCGGAGGTCCAGAGAGAGCTGATTGGCCGAGCTCTCTCAGAGGGGAGGGATGAGAGGTACATAGTGCTCCCACATTAATCACGGCTCTACAGCCAGTCAGGGGCGTCTGTGAGCTCGCTTGATGTGAGGGGAGCGGATAGCGCTGTCCTCCGAGTGTGTTACTCCGCCCCCAATGGTGCGCGAGCGAGCAGTTCGAAAAAGATGCGGTCGGCTGGCGTCACGTGGTTCGGAGGAAACACGTGATAGTCTTCGGCCCTCCCGGCTGAGTGGTAGTAGTAGCCTTAATGTGGGAGCCCCCTAGTGACGGGGAGGAATTGGACACGACTAAATTAGGGAGAAAAGCGGGGAAAAATCCCCCCCCCCCCCCCCCNTTAGATTGTGTGTGTTTTCATGAGTTTACAGTACGCGGTACTTTAATCCCCCCCCCCCCCCCAAAAAAAAATAATAAATAAATAAATAAAAAGTTGTTGTGATATATTTAGCAGTGTCAGTAAATCAGGTGTGTGTGTGTGCTGTTACTGTACCTTGTGGGCAGAGGGCATTTTGGGAAGGAAGCGCGCCCCACAGCAGGTGATGATTTCCTTCATATGAGCCGGTTCAGGCTTCACAGAGGGCGTGACATGGATTTCATAGCCCTGTTGGGGAAATATACTGTATACGTCATCATACTCCATCACATCAGTGAGCTCCATAAATATTTAAGAAGTGCTTAGAATCAATATACTGTTATACTGTATACATACATACATAAGCACAGTCATTTGTGCAAGTATACAGCAACAGACTGTAGCCTGCGCCGCTTGCAGTTTCAGCACAGCCATGTTAGTGTGTCTCTGCACTGTCCTGCACGAATCCGTTTCTGGTGCAAATGATTCATTACACTCGAAAGTTGAAAATGACAGAAGAGAGGAAGTACCTGTAATAACGGCTGGGAGCTGGCTACTCTCAGTGCCTCCTGCAGACTGAAGTTAAACCTCTTCTCCTGCTCGATGTCTTTTACTAAGAATCCATTAGGTGAGAGAAAGCTTCCGGCTTTACCACACTATAAAAAACGGGCACGGTGTGAAGGACACAGAGAGAGAGAGAGAGAGAGAGAGAGAGAACTTTTTAGAAACCAGTTAAAACCACTGTTGATGTAGATGTGAGCAATTCAGATAAAACGCTCACTCACTTACTCATCACCTATTCATCATCTATACCACTTAATCCTGTATTCAGGGTCACGGGGGGCCTGGAGCCTATTCCAGGAGACTTTGGGCACAAGGCGGGGTACACCCTGGACAGGGTGCCAATCCATCGCAGGGCACAGACGCACACACATACTACAGGCAATTTGGGAATGCCAATGAACATAACCTACATGTCTTTGGACTGTGGGAGGAAACCGGAGTATCAGATAAAACAATATATAACATATTTAGCACTTTATACATGAAAAAGGCTGGTTATTCATGCACTGCCTGGCAAAAAAAAAAAGTCAAACTCATTCAATCACCTTTAGCACTGTTTACAGCACACAATGTCTTCCATTAGTAAAATAAGACTCCATAGATGTGAGACCTTTGTCATTTTGTACTTTCAGGTCATCAGATGACTTTATATTATTGCCACATAAGATTGCGGAGCCTAGACGTGAGCAACTGAAGCACCCTCAGATCATAACACTGCCTCCATAGGCTTGTACAGTGACCATGATGCATGAGGAGTGCTTTCCTTTTTGCACCTTTTCCTTCTTACCCTGACACACCCATCACTATGAACTAGGGTCAATCTGGACTCATCAGACCACCTGACCTTTAAAATTGCTCCAAAGTCTGATCTTTATGCTCCCTAGCGAATTCCAGTATTTTTCTCCCCCTGATGAGTCTTATTAACAAGTGGACATGCAGCTGTTCAGTGTCACTCCTGCGAGTCTTCCACAATTAACTATATAGTATCTATGGTTTTGACAGTTGACTTTTTGCCATGCAACTTCACCAAGTGTCCTGTGTAAGTGATATCAAGTTATGTTTTTTTTTCCCAACCACATTTCTTCCAGTCTTCCAGTCGATGGTTCAGCAACTCTCCTTACAGGTTTTGATAAAGTGTTGAATGGTTCTTAGCCCAGTTCCAGTAAATTCAGTCTCCTTAGTTTTTTCTTCGCCCAATAATTTGACTCGTATGAACTGGCGACCTTTCCCCCCCCCCCCAGGTATTTTATTTATAATACACAGACATGTCATTGAAATTAATGCAACACGTCGGTTTCTGGTGCGGTGCGCCCAAAACAGTTGTGTCAGCTTCTAGAAGTCTTTATTGCCATGTTGTTTTTCCGTGTTCTCATACAATTCTCAGGAGATCACAAGTTTGAATTCTGATGATGCCACAGCCACCCAGAGCTGGCAGGCCAAAATAGAGGGGTCTTGTTCTCTGGGTGGGAATATTAAAGCAACACCGGGCAACCGTGGGCATCCGTGAGCGTTGTGAAATAGCAGTTTGAAAACATGCAGTGCTGTATGTGAAGGAAGCATTGTGTTGAGCTGCGTTCACACCAGTAATGAGGCTTTAATGGCATCGCAACAAAGTAGCTGAAGGTCATTCATATTCAATACGAGCTAGAAATTTTACTTTTAAACAACCATCGGTGATGAAAGTGGTGAAAAAACAGGTACGGTGGTGAGAATGTTTTGCTTCTAAATATCCGTTCCTACTTCTGATTCTAACACCCATTCATTACGTGTCTTTACATGGAACGTAATATTCCACTAGTAATGGGGATTATAGTCCAATCTAAATAAATCTGTACAAGTAAACACTTCAATCAAAAAAAATGTTGATAATCTGTTCAATAGCAAAATATAAGCGATGTAAACATTTGATCTGGTCATTTCTCTCTTATAGGAATGAATATATAATTTCTGTGCATGTTTGCCCCACATGGAGGTAACAGTAATCAGGAGGAAATTTTTACTTCCATTTCTGATTGATAAACTCCATGAGAACATCTTTCTCACTCACTCACTCACTCATCGTCGTCATTCCCGCTTAATCCTGTATTCAGGGTCGCGGGGAGCCTGGAGCCTATCCCACCAGGCAGGATACAACCTGGACAGGGTGCCAATCCATCGCAGGGCACACACAGAATTTGGGAACGCCAATTAACCTAATCTACATGTCTTTGGACTGTGGGAGGAAACCGGAGTACCCGGAGGAAACCCACCAAGCACGGGGAGAACATGCAAACTCCATGCACACAGAGAGGGGAATCGAGCCTGGCTGGGGATCGAACACGGACCCTGGAGGTGCAAGGCGACAGTGCTAACCACTGCACCACCGTGCCGCCCGAGAACAGCTTTCTTTCATCAATATTTACTTTTGGCCCCGGGGTCTTTGGCTGTAACATGCCCAAGAACCATTGCTTCTCCCTCGCTGGTAAGCGTTCACATTATTTTTGTTCTCCGTTCTCGGGTACGCTTACATACTGTATTTACACTCTCCGATACAGCAGGTGGCAGTATGTAACTGCTTGGTTTGTGAGGCACCATTAAATACAAGACAATAACAGAATAAGAAAGTTAACGATGCCTAATTTTATTGATATTTGGAAAAAATGTCACAAGAAACGCGCTTGTGTGTCTTAAAAGTTGAGATAAGCATGCTAAGCACACAGAGATTTTGGAGGAGACCGACGGGACAGGTGGTGTCGGGTCTAAACAGCAATCTACTCAAACATTCTCTCATATAACTGGCTCCCATATCTGATTTGACCCGTGCCTGAATGCGCTGCATCGCTCTCAAGACCACCTTTTCCAGCGTACTTGGGCACTGCTCCCGAACGTGGAACGATTGTGTTCTCACTGATCAACATGAACCAGACTTTTGGGTGGAGTGTTCTCGGAAACGATCCCGGGGTCCTAATGTGAAACAACCCAAAAGCATCTAAACAATCTTAGACAAGTCAGAATTCTTCTAACCAATCATAACACAGGACACGGGATTTCACACAGTGCGATGGGAAGCCAAACCTAACCTCAAAGTTATAGCACATTATTGCTACTTCTTCTTCTGCTTTTATGTTTTTTGGCAGATTAAGTGTGTTAGAGTCGGCAAGCCTATTTGCACAGTCCAAAGAAGTCTTATTCTGGTTAAATAATTTGAGCATTTTATAAAAACACACCTCTTATGAGATCAACGTCCATCAGTCAAGGTGGAATCTCTAACTGGAATGACTTTAGTTATTCTGACACACTGAGCTGCTACGATCCTTCATGCAACACCTGGAGAACATCGATCCAAGCACAGAAGATCGGCCTTTTTTACTCGGTGTTAGTGTTGCCCTATTTAGATAGTATCAGCTTTCAGAGGCATTTCTGTACCGGTTTAATACTCTGCCATTTTAGAGGCCTGTTAAGCACCTAAGAATTTTAATACATTGCTGTTATTCTTGGGATTAAGCTCAAACCTTAATAAATCCCTCACCTTGCTCAGCCAGTCAGGGGTAACGATCGGCACTCCCCGGGCCACGGCGCACAGGAACTTAACGGTACGACGGACTTTATCGGTCACCAGGTGAGTCATATCAGCCACGCCTTTCGCCAGGCCTCCACCCAGACGCACCACCACCTTCTCCCCGTCTTCATCCACTACTCCTGTAAACAGAACCTGAACAGGAGCGAGAGAGAGAATTGGACGTCAAGTGATTGTTCTACAATTGTCTCATTACTGCTACAAAATACAGTTTGACCCTTTTATAATATTTTGTTTCCCTTTTATAATATTGCTTAAATGTTGCAGGATTAATACTTGGTACATGATTTGCCTTCCGTAAGGTTTGTTGCTACTCAGATTGGTTTAGTAAAAATCAGATGACAAATTAACAAGAAGGAAAGACCCGCATATATATGTTCTACCTTGTGTGTCTGTCCTGCTAGAGAGCGGCGAGGGGTCTTAGGGGTCGGCTGGGGAGTTTCTTCCATCGGCATGGAGACATCAACACCTCTTTTACGCCCCCTGCTGTTGCTTTGGCACGTAGCACCATCCTCAGCGACAGCCATAACCTCGGGCTTCTCCTTCTCTGCCGTCTCTTCTTTAATATCATTTCCACCAGGATGTTTCCCACCTCTTCCTCTTCCTCTCCCCACAGGTGCCAACTGCGCTCTCTCCTCCTCCTCGGTCTCTTCCACTTTCACACTCCTTTTCCTTCCTCTTCCTCGGCTCGGAGTGGCCGCGCTGCTGCTGGATCTCTCGGAGCTTCTGGAATTGGAGCGAGTGTTAGAAGCCGGCTTTATTTCCTCCGTTTCACTAGAGGGTGCTGTGGTAGTGGTTGTTCTTCTTCTTCCGGATGGCCTGCCTTTGTCTTTCTGTTCTTGAGCAGTTCTCCTAATTTCCCCTCTTCCTCCATTTAAGCTATCCTGTGCAGACTGCTCTGAGCACACAGAGTTGGAGGAGTTGGACCGCGAGCGAGTTCTTTTAGCCGGACCGCCTTCGTCCTCCGCACCAGCAGGGGGCGCAACAGATTTCCTGGTAGTGCGTCGGCCTCGTCTGGTCTTACTGTCACTATCAGCTTGTTCATCCTCTTGCTTTTTGCTGTTCCCTTCTTCACATTCTTCTTTTTGCATCAGTTCTTGTTCGGTCTCCAGTCCTTCTTTAGTTCCTTCTTCTAATTCTTGATCCTCCTCTTTCTTACTTTTTCTGCCCCTTCTTTGCAGCCCTGCTTTTCGTTTTCCTGGTGCCGGTCTCTTTTCTTTTTCCATATCCTCTGTATCATCTTTACTCTCTTTTTGCTTCATTTCTTGCTCTTGTTTTTCTTTCTCTTCTCTTGATTTTTTCTCTTGCTCCTCTTTCTCTTTTCTATCCCTTTTCTCTTTTTCTAACCGGTCCTTTTCTTCTTGTTCTCTCCTTCTTTTCTCCAGCTCTTGTTTTTCCCTCATCTCCCTTTCTAGCCTCTCTTTTTCTTCTTTTTCTCTGTTTTCCTTTTCTATCCTCTCTTTTTCTAGTCGGTCCTTTTCTTCTTGTTCTCTCCTTCCTTTCTCCAGCTCTTGTTTTTCCCTCAGCTCCCTTTCTAGCCTCTCTTTTTCTTCTTTTTCCTTCTTTTCCTTTTCTATCCTCTCTTGTTCTAATCGGTCCTTTTCTTCTTGTTCTCTCCGTTCCTTTTCCAGTTGCTTCTCTCTTTCCAACCTTTCCATCTCCTCTCTTTCTTTCATCTCTTTCTCTTCTCTTTCCTTCTTCTCTCTCTCCAATCTCTCCATCTTTTCACGTTCTTCTCTCTCCACCCTCTCCTCCTCCAATCTTGCACTCTCTTCCCTTTCCAGCTGATCTCTAGCTTCTTCCTCCTTCTCCATCTGCAGTCTCTTACTTTCCTCCTCTTCCTCTTGCTTTTTCACATGATCCATTTCTTCCTTTCCTGCTTCCATTAGCTCGAGCCTGGTCTTGTCATCATCTTTAGATTTCAGCCTCAGACTCTTTCTTCCTCTTCCCTTGTTCCCTCGTTCCACCTCTTCCTCGCTGTCCTCATCTTGCTCTCTTTTCCCTCTCTTTCCTCTCTTCTCTTTCTCTGCAGCAGCTCTTCCTCTACCTTTACCCTTTCCAGGTGCTGCTCTTCCTCTCAGGTTCCTCCTGCTGTCCTGCACTTCCTCCTCGTCTTCCGCCTTCACTGTCTCAGTAGTAGAATCGGGTTCGACAGCTCGTGCGGCCTCCACTTTAGCAGTCTGCCTCCCTCGACGGGATTTTCTACCAGATACGGCTTCGCTCGGTGGCGCTTCCTCCTGTGCCTCCTCTTCTTCACACAGTGGAAGAGTTTCAGGAGTGGCGACATGAGGCTTCGTCTTAGCACCTCGTCTCCTCGTGCTGGATCTCCTAGTAGAAGTGGTTTCGCTCCGTTGCTCTTCCTCCTGGCCCTCCTCATCATCCTCACTCATCGGCTGTGTCTCAGCAACGCTCACACGGGTGACTTTATCCGACTCGACAGGCTGCTTTGTCTCAACCTTAACAGTCGGTCTCTTCCTGCCAGGTCTTCTGCTATTCCTAGGTTTAGTCTCCTCTTCCTCTTGCCCCTCTTCTTCCTCACACATAGGCAGCGTTTCTGCAATAGACTCGAGAGGTTGTGTGGACTCGACCTGAGCAGGATGTGTTCCTCTGCTCGAGCAAGGTTCGTTCAACTGTTCTTCATCCTGTTCATCTTCTTCCTCACACATAGGCAGTGTTTCCGCAACAGCGACACGAGGAAGATCTTCAGGCTCGAGAGGTTGTGTGGACTCGACGAGAGCAGGCTGTGTTCCTCTGCTTGATCTACGTTCATTCATCTGTTCTTCCTCCTGTCCCTCTTCTTCCTCACACATTGGCAGTGTTTCGGCGATAGGCTCAGCCTCAGCAGGCTGTGTTTGCGCTTCATTTACTTCATTATCATCATTTTCGACTGTTTCATTCTCACCCCTTTCCTTCTTCTCCTCTTCTCTAGTCAGTTCATTCTCCTTTTCCATCCCTGTTCTTCCTTCTTCCTGAGCCCTTTCTCCCTCATCTTCTCTATCTTCTAGATCCCTGCTCTCGTGCTCCTCCTTTTCGGTCTCTTCGTGTTCCTTCTGGATTTGGGCAGTGAGGAACGCGTAGGGCTGAGTCTGCTCCTCCTGCCTCGGGCTCCTGACGAGCAGCAGAGTGTCTGCAGTGGAGAGGTGCGAATCCACTTGCATCTCGTCGACGGCATCCTCCTCGGCCTTTATTTCCGGTTCGCTAGCGACAACCTTCTCATTAGTGTCGCGATCACTGTTATCCTCAGTCAGCGCTCTGGGTTTGATGATGAGCTGCGTTTCAGCAGTGTGGATGCTGGAGTGGCTCTGAGTATCCAGTGGCTCCGTCTCCTCTTCCTCCTCTTCTTTTGCTCCATCTTCCTTCTCTTCTTCCTCCTCCTCTTGGCCTGTCGCACAAACGTACGCCTGCGTAGAGTCCAGATCCTGCTGCATTTCCCCAGCTTTAGTACGGCCTTCTGAATTTTTCATAGCTAGAAAACATGGATGATAATAACAGCACTGTTAGCAAGGAGTACAATGTGCTATAAACTTGAGAAAATGATGTAACTATGCGGTAAATGTGGGAACAAAAGGAATTCTTTACGATTATTACACTGTTTTGGATTATTTTAGTGCTGTCCATCGATTAAAATTTTTTATCTAGTTAATCACAATTAATCACGATTTAAAAATACTTAGATTTACTTGCATTATAAACGTGCAATGTTGGAATAAAAAAAAATGAATGACAAACTGGTTAGAGAAAACAGATGATGCAGGTTTAAGAATATCTCAAACATTAACATTGAACAAATGTTGGATTAAAACCTCTTGAATCGGACCCGCACTGCATGCAGTTTCTGGATAGCGGCATGGCTCGAACCTGGATCCTCAGATCCGAAAATCCAGAAATCCCACGTTTGACACTTTAATGTATTCATGGAAAATAGTTCAGTACATGACGGTGATGGTGATGCTCCCTCAGTCATCTTATTATCCGTGTTAAACGTGCCATTATTACACACAGCCCGGTAACCGAGCTGCGATTATGGGAAGCCATTAGGGCCAAATTTGGATCATATTAAAAAATAGTAATAATTCGTTAAAATTTCTAGGTCTATCACACGCATTAACACATTATACTGACAGCCCTCATCATTTTACGCTGTTGTAATTGTTTTTGGAATTTTGTTTCAACAGATTATTAGGGAAATGTAATGTAATGCTGTACAGTACAACATAAGGAAATCCAAGTTATATATTGACGACTTATTTATCCGACTTGCATAGTAATTCACAAGCAGGATGAACAATGTAAGCCAACCTGGTGACTTACACCAGGAGCAGTGCATAAACACGAGAGGTGTTTGGTGTTCATGCTGAGGAGGGGGGAAAAAAAAAAAATCGCTCTTAATTAAAATACCACACTCCAGGACACATCATTTATAAGTTAATCACCATTCGAGTCCAAGCATGCTGAACAAGTAGAGAGAAACTGAACAAATGTGTGTATTTGACCAACATGTAACATACTGTTCAAATGCTAAACATTTCCTAATCCACATCTTAATCATATACTGGGGATTTTCTTTATTTTACTATTTTATGAATAATGAAGATATGATTTTTATGATAATAATAATTATATATCACATACACAGGGGTTGGACAATGAACTTGAAACGCCTGGTTTTAGACCACAATAATTCATTAGTATGGTGTAGGGCCTCCTTTTGCAGCCAATACAGCATCAATTCACATGACGGATACAAATCACATGCACAGCGGCCAGAGAAATTTTGAGCCATTCTTCTTGCAGAATAGTGGGCAGGTCACTACGTGATGCTGGTGGAGGAAAACGTTTCCTGACTCGCTCCTCCAAAACACCACAAAGTGGCTCAATAATATTTAGATCTGGTGACAGTGCAGGCCATGGGAGATCTTCAACTTCACTGTCATGTTCATCAAATCACTCTGTCACCAGTCTTGCTGTGTATATTGGTGCATTATCATCCTGATACACGGCACCGCCTTCAGGATACATGTATATATATATGTTTGAACCATTGGATGCACACGGTCCCCCAGAACGGTTCGATAGTCCTTGGCAATGACGCGCCCATCTAGCACAAGTATTGGGCCTCGGGAATGCCATGATATTGCAGCCCAAACCATCACTGATCCACCTCCATGCTTCACTTTGGGCATGCAACAGTCTAGGTGGTACAGTACGCTTCTCTGGGGCTTCTCTTACCCTTCTCCTCTCGGATGTGGGAAAGACAATGAAGCACCAGCGAACAATACATGTTTCACATTGTCCACAGCCCAAGATTTTCACTGCTGGCACCATTACAACCGACCTTTGGCATTGGCACGAGTGACCAAAGGTTTGGCTATAGCAGCCCGGCCATGTACATTGACACTGTGGAGCTTCTGACGAACAGTTTTGGTGAAAACAGGAGAGTTGAGGTGCAGATTTAATTCTGCAGTGAGATGGGCAGCCATGAAACCTCTAACACTAAATTGGCCAGTGTTTCAGTTTCATTGTGCAACCCCTGTATATATAAAGTCACTCACTCACTCACCAACAAACTACATGGCTTGCAGAATATCCCAGGAGACTTGGGGCACGAGGGTGCCAATCCATCACAGGGCACACAGCAAAACACATTCCTCTAAATACACATTCAGCTTTAGTCTACCCCGACCAAACAGGAAGTGCCACCTTGTGGCATTATTTGGTATTACTATGTAGCCACATTACTAAACTTATGACTGGCATGACTGCACTAAAATCATGAAGCACTGTTTTCCATGCTAGAAGGACATGATAGTTGTAATTACCGTATAACTGAGTTGCCTGCAGCTGCCATTCCTCCTCTGCAGGTTCCCCATCGTGCTCAGCAGCTTCTGGCAACTGAGGGCTGCTGTCTGAAAGGCTCAGCTGGAAGGATGAGGCTCCATGCGAGTGCCGAGATTCGGGGCCATCCAGCGACTCAGGCGTCTCGTCTAGCGTAGCATCAGCTTGAGCGGCATCGCACACGAAGGACTGCGTTTCGGCCACAGCAAAGTCATCATCTGGGTGACTGATACCTCCAGGGGAGGCAGAAGGGTGAAGGAGAGAGGGGAGACCCGGCCCTGAATGAGTCAGAGAGAGACCAAGACAAGAAATTAAATGGTGTAGTGGAAGCGGAGAGAAGGCAACATTTTCACCTGTGTGAGAACATAGCTAGTTTACTTGTGTGTGCACGGTGTGCCCTATGAGGGGAAAAAAAAGGCAAGAACGTGGTAAAGTAGAGAGGAGAGAGAAACAAGAGTCGGCCGAGGTCACACGTAACTTGTGCACACCACGAGTCTGAAGTGGCCAACTTTTTGTTATTTCTGCTGAGCGTTGAGAGCGTGCTACATCGAAAAATAAAGCGACTCGCAAAAAAAAAAATAATAATAATTCACCCAGTTCTCAAGAGTGCTTCTTCCCACCCACATGCTCACACATCAGGTTATACAGTTTCCTTTATCAGAGCAACACCTGAATATACAGCATGTGCCATGACACTTCCAAAAGAATTACCCTACAAGTCAAAAGTTTGTACACCCCTTCTAATTCTTTCTACAATGTAAAATTATGCTGAAGGCATCCATAATATGCAATGACCTCCTTCGAACAGTCGATATTGAGATGTGTCTGGTGTAGATGTTAGTGGTTCTCGATTAGCTCTTGCAAGTGCTTGATGGGTTTTGCGAATGCACTTGACAATAATAATGTTCTTGCAAGAACTGTACCGGAACAGCTGGCCTTCGCGTCTTGAAATAACAACGGACTGTTGCTGTAGTCGCTTAATTACCTAATGCTATACGTGTTATTTAATAGTTTTGAAATCTCCAGCATTGTGCTAGAATGTAGAAAATAAATCACAAAACAAGAAAAAACACTGAATTAGACAGAGTATCCCAACTTCTGTATCTTCAAAGCCATCAGCATATAATTATATAGCATATAATTGAAATAAACGCTACTGTATTTTCTAACAAAGCATTATTAAACCAAGGCATTTCCTAAAATACACTAAATGACCAGAAGTATCTGGACACCTGACGGTCACTCCCGTTTGTGTTCGCCGCTCTAAAACCTTGACCCCTTTGCTGATATACCAGTCCACACTCTTCCTCGGGGTTGAGCTCAGAGCAGATCAATCTGTTTGAAAAATATATATATACATTTTTTTCAATCAGCTTATACAATAGTGCACTGCCAACTTTGTGGGTGCAACTTATCTGGCGCGACTTACAGAATGCTTTAAAGATTCAGTCGTTGGATAGATCCTTACACTGGGTTACTAACTAAATACCATGAGTCAAACAAACAGCTACAGTGTTAAAATGATCCGATACTATTACACACTGCCATAAAAAAATGATTAATTAACCAATTCCCTGACACACAGGCACAAGCAGTGCTCGTTTTCATATTATTAATAAAGTAAAAAAAAGAAAACATAACAGGACTCATCTACAGATTTAATTCATATAATGAAATAAAAGGAGCCAAATTTGTAATTCAATCCACAGATCTTACAACGCTAGTGATTGGTGGAAAACACATGGAAACGGCGACAGGAAATGCCACGCGGGCACGTGCTTCCCCTCTACTCTCACCGCGCGATCAGAACACAAGACGCGTTGGCTTTTAGACCTGCATTTAACACTGTCCACTTGTGGTCGGATCACCCGAGATGAATGTGAATGACTCACGCTTGAACAGCTGAGACGGACTGAGGAACGCTTGTGTTTCCAGCTCCTCTCCAGACACGCCTGTGGAACGCACACACACACACACACACACACACATCAGTTAAACCCACAGTGCCGCTCAGTTCTCCAGCTGTTTTCAAGTATATAACAACTTAAGAAGGATTTGCTCTTCTAATATGTTATTGTTTCCATGGTAACAGCTCATTTAAACAGACTTGTCCGATGGGTGCTCCACATAATTAAAGACATTTAAACCTGTTAAAAGACATGATTTTATTTCGTAAAGAAACATTTGTACTCCTTGATATGATTAAGTTTTCTCAAAGGAGATTTTTTTTGTAACATTTGAAAGGCATCTTGGACTTATTTTTGTTGAATTTTCACAAATGTAACTTCAGACTGTTAAAAAGCACGTCATGTTCATGAATGAATAAAAAAAAAAAGTGTAATTGCTGGTAAATTGCTTTAGTGTAAGATTGTTGGTGGTGTGTGTGTGTGTGGGTGGGGGGGGGGTGGATGTCCACTCCACCACATCCCAGATTATTTAACTCCAATATAATAAAATATGATTATTTGCAAAAAAAATAAAAATATGAGGGGCGTTCAAGTCAAACTGGGACTTGATGTTAATGATGATGGTTTCTTGTGAATGAGGCGCAACACTAGACTTCCAGCAGTCTAACACACATGATGTCGTTACGTAATTCCTGATATCCGTTATCACCCAAATGACGATGGGTTTCCTGTTGAGTCCGGTTAATCTCAAGATTTATTCCTATTGCTATCTCAGGGAGCTTTTTTTTTTTTTTTTTGTCACCGTCGCCCTCGGCTTGCTCATCAGGGACTCACTCATCTCATTATTATCTAAACAGATTTTTTCTCAGGTCATGCACTTCCATAAATTTTCTTTTCATTCTGTAAAGCTGCTTTGAGACAATGAGCATTGTTAAAAGTGCTATATAAATAAAATTGAATTGAACTAATTGAGATGTACAGAACACTTTAAGCAGAGATATTTGAATGGTGAAAACGAGAACTACGAAAGGATGTACATCTGTGAATGCCGATCCTCGCCAAGTCATTCCAGAGAAACATGTAGCAAACGGAAAGCCAGATGCTTAAAAATCAGGAGATAACTTGTTGCCAACTGGCAGAAAGGATACATCAGTCTGTGGGAACACACAGTCATTTACGAACACCACCTGGGAGTTATTGCTACACCCTCTGTACAGTCCTGGGCGTGTTCATGACGGTTTTTAAGCCTAAAAGTTGCTCCTAGTGGCGGAATTCTAAGAAAAGTCTTAGAATTATGACATATTCTTAGAATTTCCCCTTAAATTTAGGACTAAATCTTAGTAAAGATAAAAATGACTCATGAAACATCTCAGCCCTAACAACAGCTCGTAAGTTAAAAATTGTTAAGAGTAGAGAGGAGGACTTTTAAGAGGCTTAAGAGTTTCTATAGCAGAGGACAAAATGGCGTAAAGAAGAAATATTCTCCAAACACTGAACGTAAAGCTAAAAGTAAACGCTGCTCTTCTGTCCAATTTGGTTTTACTTGCTTCCATCTCTCTTGGATTGTTGGCTACATACTATCCAAAAGTGCAACTTAAACATGATTATACAATTTCTTCTATGATCACATATTCCATTTTCACAGAAAGCGCATTTTAAGACCTTTACAGATTTCTTCTATCAACCAATCACAATTGTTCTTTCCTTACTCAGAGTTGCTCTGAGAAGTTTCCTGAATCACTTTTAGTCTAGGACTCCCAACTAGGACTTTTTAAGCTAAGATAGGAGCTCTCTGAGAGAATTCTAAGAAGCTTTGTGAATACGTGCCCTGATCTCACTCAGGCCACATCTTTGGGTCATTGAAGAAGTTCCTGGAAGGCCAGCGTTTCTGACGTGAAGTGGTTAGACAGATTATGGATCTGGCGTCCTAAGAAAACTTTCTACCTTGATGGTTTCTAAGCACTAGTGAAACTCTGGGATAAGTGCATTAGTATAGCAGGGGATTATATAGAGAAATTAAGTAGAGTTTTTACTCTCAACTGTTATTCTGCACAATCAAAAGTCCCGGTTTGACTTGAACGCCCCTTGTATTTTGAGTGCAACTAAAAAGTAACCCACCTGCACCTTTTGGTGTAGAAGAGTGGACAATCTGTACTGCTGAGTCGGCACACTTCTGCTCTTTCCCCTCCATCTTCTCTTCGTCCTCCTCCACGTCTGTGTCGCTGTCCAGCCTGAATGGAGCCACGTCTTGAGCGGGACCGCCAGGCTGTGCGTTTGTGCTGCTTGCATCAGCAGTCTGGTTCTCTGAACCTGTCGGAGACTTTCCTGTTACCTCGGCTGTAGCGGGAGTTCTGATCTCAGTGTCGTCATCTTCCACATCTGTATCAATGTCTGACTGATCATGTGACATTTTGACATCTGAAACTTGGACGCTGTCCACACGTTTCGGCACCAGATCTTTGCTCTCCGCCTCATTGCCTTTTGTTGTCTCATCTTCATCTTTTTCCACGTCAGTATCGCTGTTCAGGTTGAACTCGGCTACATGACTGGTTGGAGGTTTCGAGACTTGTATACGAGAAACATCATCTTCATCTTCTACATCAGTATCGCTCTCCAAGTGGAGCTGACCAGAACTACTGTCTGCATCTTTCTTCTCCTCTAGAGACACCTCTGCTCCAGAAAGCACCGTCGTAGTGGGCGTTTTAACGGGCTCGTTGTCCTCCACATCTGTATCGCTGTCCATGTTCAAAACAGCTGGATTTACCGCGTCCTGTTTCGCGGGTTCACCTAAAACTTCAGGATCGCTCTTAGTCTTTTCGTCATCGTCTTCTACATCGGTGTCACTGTCCATATGCAGATCAGCAGGAGTTGCAGCATCCACTTCTGCTGTTAGGGTTTTTGGTGCGTCCTTCGTCATTTCCTCCTCTTCATCCTCGACATCTGTATCGCTGTCTATGTTGAAGAGCAGTTGGTCTGGTTTAGGGGGGTCTGATGAGACTTCTGTGTGGTTCCCCGTCTTCAGAAATCGACCCTTCAGCGTTGAGGACGGAGTAATGGAGCTCTCATCCTCACTGCGCAGAAAGATGAAGAGAGAAGACAAGTCTGTAGTTATCTGCATCTATAAGAAATACAGTGGAACCTTGGATTACGAGCATAATTCATTCAGGAACTGGGCTCGTGTTCCAAACACTCGTAAACCAAATCATCATTTCCCATAAGAAATAATGAAAACTCAAATTATTTGTTCCATAGCCCCAAAAAATAAATACATAAAAATAATTTATACAATCTATAAAAAGAAAATAAAACAAATTAATCTGCACTTTACCTTTTAAAAAAGTACAAATAACAGGAAGACCATTTTAACAGGAAAAAAAAGAAATCTCTCTGAGACTGACATGAGCGCATACTAATGGAATCACTTACGTTTCACAACAAACGGACACAAAAACACAACGGAAACACCGTTTTAAAAGGGAAAAAAAATCTCTGACACTGGCATGAGCACATACTAAAGGAATCACTTTTTAAGTGACGCTCGGTGTCAAAATAAAAGTCTCATGCCTGATACATGATACTCTGCGCTCATAAACTAATACTTGCTCGGTTTCCGATTAAAAATTTATTAGAAAATCTTTGCTCGGTTTGCGGAACACTCGTAAACCACGTTACTCGCAATCCGAGGTTCCACTGTACATCAGCCATGACGTTACCCATGGCAACATCTCTGTGATGGTAGCCGATTCGCTATCCTTCACCTCTAGAGCATCACACGGTGTGCATACTATACGGTACAGCATGTTTTCACACTGTCAGTGCAAATATAGTGTCAGATCTGCTGGTTACCTCTCTGGAATGACCTTGTTCGCAGGGGTCAGGAATGTTGAACATGTCGGGCTGGAAAGGTCAGAAGAACCCGAGTCGGAGACTAAAATAAAAAAATTTTTAAAAAAACAGAGGGTGAGACAGAGACAAAGAATCTTAAATGCTCTGAATGCATGTCTGGTTACAGTACATTATAAGCAAATGCATGTTTACTACGCTCTTCACTTACCCACAATCCTCTTCCTGTCTCTTCTTCCATGTCTCTCTCCATCAGAGTCTGAGTCAGACTCGGGCACCAGGGTTTTCTCTGGCTTTTTGGGAGTGGTTTGTACAGATTCAGCACCTTTCGCTTCTTCAGTCCACACAGGCACAGGTGGTAGCGCGCTCTTCCTCCCGCCATTCTCCGCTCCTTTCCCCGTTCCTCGTTCTGAGCCACCGCTAGCGGAGGTCGGACCCTTGGCTTTCTCTTTCCCATTGTCAGCTTTGAACGTGTCTGCATTCTTCAGGCTGACGTATTGGCAGGGCAGATCAGCGAGCACCAGTCCGTCTCCATCAGTCAGCGCGTATCGTACGTGCGGCGTCAGTTTAAGCCGCCCCTTCCTGGTGCCGTTTAAACTGCCCAGGTCCCACAGCAGGGCCTCCGTGGCTTCACTGTGAGCCTGACGATCGTTAGGACCAAACACGGAGACGGAGATGATGGCATGCCGGCCGGATACGGAGCGGGCTTGGAGCGGCACCGAGCAGGAGCTAGGGTCTCTCCCCAAAACGTTCTCTCCCTGGTAGAGAGGCACCTCTGTGGAAAACAAATTGGAGAGGGAAACTTATCGTTGGAGTTAAGCACGATAATACATCCAAGTATTTTTAGTGCTACACAACTGATCAAATACGTATCGAAATCACAATATGGACCTTTGCAGTTATTTCATGGCAAAAGCTGCAATGTTTTTTAGGCTGTCCAAACCTACCTGGCCCTATGTGAAAAAGTATTTGCCCCCTAAACCTAGTAACCTAACAATTAAGTGTTAGTGATAACTGGCAGTGAGTCTTTCACATTGCTGTGGAGGAATTTTGGCACATTCTTCTTTGCAGAATTGTTTTAATTCAGCCATTAAATCATCTAATCAGCTAAAAAAAAAAGTTAGGAAGAGGAAACTACTTTTTCACAGCACTGTATGTTGAGCATGTCTATTATTTAAGTTTTTTTTTTTTTCAATTTCTTGCTAAAACGGTAAATTTAATAATTAAGTATCGCAGTATACATCGCATATATAATGCGTCAAAACAATCACAATGTGATTTTATTTCTATCAAATTGTGCAGCTCCAGTTAACTAAATATTGTAAAGAATCCACTGCAAATGCATGTTGTGCAGTAAAATAATAATAATAATAACAACAGAATAAGGCTTTAATGAACAATTATGCAAACATACAACATGTACTTGTTTTTGGTTACACATACAGCTTGCGCAGCAACGACACGTTGCCACGTGATTTTAGGTCGTACTTACACCTCTACAGTCAACAGCCTGAGTTATTATCCTGTCCCGTATCACTGTAAAGTTCTCCCCAAGACCGAGAATGGACAGCTGAAGGTTGAATACATGTTAGACTCACATTAATTCTGACTCTGACTAGAACAGGATAAGGTACAGTAAGATGAGACAAGATATAACTTGTAAGGAAATTTGTACTCGCTAGCTTTCTTCTGCTGCTCTCATGTTTACTATGTTCAAACAATAACCACATTTAAAACAGTCTCACTGTTTGTTTTACTGGGCAGAGTATTTTACACATCTGATTAAATGCTTGACGCTGGACTTTCTCCTTTTCGACGCTATCTAGCTGTTCATGCACGTTGCTAAAATCCACAAGCACCTTCTGATTATTTAATTTGTTTAAAGTTCATGCATTCACAAGACTGGAAATCAGTTTCTCAAAGAGACTGTTTCTCATTTTTTAAAACTTGAAGGTTTTAATATTTAATATTCATCACTCCAGGCAATAACCATGACACTGTCTGTGAAACTGTTCGTATCAAATATGTTTCAAACAGATGAGTTCGGAAAAGATTCTCATCAGGTTGATAAAAAAAAGTCTCTCATTTCCCCCCTGACAGAACTGTGCAGTTCATCACTTATGCAGCAATTTTATAAGCTCTGACAACCATCTTTCACATGCGCTAGACCACCAATGGGATGGGATCCAACAAATGTACTGAACAATCTATATAAACGACATCCACATAAGGAACCTCAGACTGCGTGTTTATATGAACATTTTGTTATTCTTTACATAATAGACATTTTGTGCTGTTGTATTTGCGCCTTATTCCTAATACATACTGTATTTTTGCGCACCCAAACTCTTTGCCCTCATGGTAGGGATAGCTCTGTGGTTAAGGCATTGGAATACTTCTCGGAAAGTCCTAGGTTCATGCCACAGCACCACCTAGCTTCCAAATGCTGTAAATGTAATTTAATGTTATTGTGACAAATGTGCTACAAAACCAGCTGAAAGTAGGTCCATTCTGATTGGCTCTTTCCTGTGCAATCTGAAACGCCCGATCAGAATTTACCTTCTCTCAGTCTCTGGTTTGTGCCACGCTGTACCCGCTGATCAAGCACAGGGCTCAGATGTTGAGTGAGTGGGAGAGACAGAGGGTTTGTGTGAGCAAAAATACAATTTGCATGCATGCAAAAAACAAAACAAAAAAACAAACAAAAAAGAACTCTCTGTTTGCAGAACATCTTGTTCTTTGCTTAGGAATCCAAATACAGTACATATACTTTGATATATAGTTGTCCCACTTTTGCAGCTCTAAACAGCTTCCACTCTTCTTGAAAGGCTGTTCACAAGATTTCGGAGCGTTTCTGCGGGAATTAATTCTGTAGAGCATTGATGAGGTCAGACACTGATGTTGGACGAGAAGGCCTGGCTCTCCATTTCCGTTCCAGTTCATCCCAAAGGGGGTGGGGTTGAGGTCAGGGCTCTGTATGCGTTCAAGCTAGTCAAGTTCTTCCACACCAAACTCATCAAACCTTGTCTTTATAGTACTTGCTTAGTGCGCTGCAGTCACACACAGTCATGTTAGAATAGAAAAGGCTCTTCGCTAAACTGTAAATTTCGAAGCATTGCATTGTCCAAGATGTCTTGGTATGCTCAAGCATTAAGATCGCCCGTCACTGGGGATAAGGGGCCTGATTGGAACACCTGAATTCAATAATTAACAGGTTTAGCCAAATACTGTTGTCCATATAATAAATGTAAGTGCGCTTAAGGCGATTCTCTTTTTAAATGTCACTGTATCTTGTCAGATGAATTTTTACTGGTTGCCTGGAGCCTATCCCAGGAGAATTAGGACACGATGCGGGATACACACTGAACAGGGTGCCAATCCATCCCAGGGCACACACACACTCACTCACTCACTCAAACACTACAGCCAATTTGGAACACCAGTTACCCTAAACGTATGTCTTGAAACTTCATGCACACAGACCCGAGGTGGGAATCGAACCCGGTACCTGGAGCTGCAAGGTGACAGTGCTAGCCGTTAACTCCCAACACCAACATATTTAATGTTGTGTTGGGTTTTGCTTTAATGTGTAACCTTTGAGTGCATGCCAGGTTAAAAACACACATCTGCACGTGCACGGTGATGTCAGTGTAGTGCTGAGCGTGCACCTGTCTCTGGGATGTGGTTGTTCTTGAACACTTTCAGGACAGCCAGTTGCTCTCTTTGGCCCTTTCCTTCTCCATCCTCATGCTCTTCATCAGAGTCATCCACCTCTCCGAAGAAAGAGTCCTCGATCTGCTGGGTCGCGTCCATGCAGGCCTGCTGAACACACACACACACACACACACACACACACAAACACACACACCAAGGATTACAGTATGAACAGCATCGTCGTCGTCATGGCAACCTTCCAGTACTTCGAGCACAGGTGTCTGTATTTAAACCTCCAGCTGATCTCCACAAAGTGATCATAAACACACTGAATAAACAAAGTGCTGCAGGACGAGTAGTGTTAGCTCTCCAGCTACTTCCTAACCCGACATTTTCCACTTTCACAGAAATCGCTACAGGCGTAAAACCATGCCACGGTGTTACGTTTAAAGCCTGTTGGTTTATTGTGAACGCCTGTACTCATTTATTTGGTTGAAATACTTTGCAATCGTATACTTTACCCCGCAGCTGCAGCAGTGACAAACACTTCCGGAAATGTAAGACACGCCTTAAATGTAAACACGACTGCCTATTGCTCAGATTAGTTGCTGCCTAAAGCTGATTGGTTTTCATGTGTGTCAGTCAAAAAGACATGCTCTTTGATTGGATGTTGTATGAAGTGCGCAATGCTTTGTGAAAATTTCCCCGCGTTTCTACTGAGTAACGTGCACGAGCAGTATCTCACTGCGCGCGCGCTCGCGCGTGTGCGTTCCTGTTTTTGTGTTTTAATAATAATAATAATAATAATAATAATATGGTTTTCCTCCGTTTTTCAAATAAACGTTTTTAATTTAACTACTTGAATTTATATCAAGTTTATATTCATTCATATTTCAGACCAGGCCCACTTCTATCAGTGTATCATTTATTCACTTTCCATATGCTGCTTCTCCTGTATAGGGTAGGCTAGGCCCAGAGCCTGTCTGGGGACATCCTGATAACACACACTCATCGCCTATACCGCTTTATGTTGGAGTCTACAAGGCGCACAAGGCGGAGTACAGCCTGGACGGGGTCCCCATGCGTGTATAGTACTACTGTATAGTTGATTAAAATGAAATAAAATTGTTAAAATGAGGGGTGGCTCAAGGCAGTACTGTATGCTCCAAGCCTTTTGTCATTATACACTGTAATACAGTAAAAAAAAGTTTTAGAATGAAACACAGACCTCCAGCTGAACCCTGTGATCAGTAAGACTATAGTAAACTTCTACTGTGTAGCACTGCATCGCAGGGTACATACACAAACGCTCATGCACACACTACAGGAAAATTTGGGAACGCCAATTAGCCTAATCTGCATGTCTTTGAGGTCTGTGGGAGGAAACCCATGCGAGCACGGAGAGAAATGGCAAACTCCATGCACACAGACGGGAATTGAACCCACAATCCGGAAGGTGCCAGGCGACAGTGCTAACCACTAAGCCACTGCAACCCAATCATACAGTCTACAATGTCCGCATGGCTGCATTTCATGAGCGGAAATCTCCTTTATATTTTTTAAGTATACAGTACTGTGCAAAAATATTGAGACATCCTATTAAACTAAATTATATTAAATGAAATGACATAAATTTAATTAAAGAAATATGAACAACTATAATAAACAAATGAACAAATCCTGTAATTACTGTGACAAAGTGCCTAGAGATACGATTTTAAAATGTAGTTTGTGTAAGAACGTCAGCAGCATCCTCATTTCCCCTCTCGTCTGTTCCAGCCATTCAGCATTCAGCGTCACCACACTGTAAACCCGAATAAGTTGGCAAAACTCAAAACATTTGAGGTAATCAGTTACATGATGTTTCCAATTTGAAGTAAACAGAACTATCAGTTTTTGAGTTTGTTGTACACATTCATATGAATCGTTCTTTACTTGCATTATTGAGTAGCCTAACTCATACTATTTAATAGCAATTGTAATTGTTGCAAATCAAATAAATTGTTGTTGGTCTTTCGGCTGTTCCCGGCAATGGGGGTCGCCACAGCAGACAATCCGGTCCGCTTCACACCAGATGCCCTTCCTGACCCAACCCTCCAATTTTATCTGGGCTTGGGACAGGCGCTTCATCCAGTTATTGGGAATCGAACCCGGCCCTTTCCTACCACTGAGCCACAAGTGCCCTATTG
This sequence comes from Clarias batrachus, assembly GCA_003987875.1. NCBI lineage: Eukaryota > Metazoa > Chordata > Actinopteri > Siluriformes > Clariidae > Clarias > Clarias batrachus. The sequence goes on along the minus strand of QMIH01000638.1, from coordinate 103,706 downwards.
ACCTGTTGACGTCAGACACAAAATCACTAGGCTGAAAGATTTTACGTTGGTGGAACGTTAAGGTGACAGTTACTGTTACTGAAGTACTTACAATTACTTCAAATATCAAATTTGTTCAGCTAACTTTAAAATTGGGGTTGGCTAATTTTATGCTTTTGTCATTATATTATGTAATACACTATAATAAAATAGTGACATTTTATAATGAAACACAGATATTATACTACTGTATGTGCAAGACCTCCAGCTGAACCCTTATGATCACTGAATATACTGTAGTAAACAGCTTAGTCTTATGATTTCTACTGTGTAGCACAGCCACAGCTGTGGACATAACCTTTCGTAATTGTAAGTATCATATTTATTACCGGGTACTTTTACTCTCCCTCACTCTCGCTGATCGTCTATACAGCTTTATCCTGGCCTGGAGCCTATCCCAGGAGACTTAGGGCATGAGGCGGGGTACACCCTGGTGCCAATCCATCACAGGGCACACATACATATACACTCACACATTAGGGCCAATTTGGGAGGCCAATTAGACTAATCTGCACATCTTTGAGCTGTACGAGGAAACCGGAGTACCTACTGTACCAAGCACAAGGAGAACAAACCTGGAGCCTGGAGGTGCATGGTGTGACAGTGCTAACCACTAAGCCACCGTGCCTCCTTGAGTTCTTATAATCAATTCTTGAACTGCACAGATTGCACATTATTGTAGTCGAAATAAACTGTTTGGCATTGGATCCAGCACTGTTGAGGTCTAAAGGGAGCTTTGAAAACCTAAATGCCGGCTGTTTAGGAGTGTCCGGCTTCATAAAGGAACCAGTGGACCTGATTTTGCCTGAAGACAAAAATCTGCTTGATCTCTGATATATTTGTGCAATTTGCTATTTTTTATCTGAATTTTCTGCTTTTATGTTCACCCTTTTTAATGATATTATTATTAATGGTTAATAATATCACACACTGTAATACATTATAGTATAATACAGTATAATAAATATATGATATTTCATAAGCCAACTCTATAAAAATGTCTTGTCATGTGTTTGTCGATGTGAAAGAAAGAGTCAAAAAGAAGCCAATGTTTTCACGTTTATTTTATTGTTTTTTTTCCCCAGAGGCTCAGGTCCTTCCATTAGGAAATTGTAGTATAAAATGTAAGGGACATTCGTAACACCTCATGATCGAAAAGAAACAAAAAACATGCTTAAAAAAAAAAAAAAAGTCAAAAAAAAAAACCT
>QMIH01000638.1:78029-92706 GCA_003987875.1 Clarias batrachus | reverse complement strand
ACTCACTCTCTCTCTCTCCTAAAGTCCTCAGTAGGGCGAACGCCCCGAGAGGACAAGTTTTGTTTTATTTTCCAGAGCCCCGTCCGTTCTCGCGTAGACGGCGGAGCTCTGTTTATTTTGTGTTTTCACATTTTCTTATTTATTTTACTTTTAAGTTCCTTAATTAATAATCCCACGCTATCTCCAAACGGGAGGGTCTTCCCGTGTGTATCACAAGCACTCTCACTATCTCCTATTTCACTGACCCACTCTAACGCCCAGCATAAGGGCTCTTATAATTAAAAAACATCGCGTGGTGCGGCTCTCCATACCGCACCACGTAACAATCCTTTGTTATAAATAATTATGCAGTTATATATTATGTCAGTGGTTTGAATTGGCATAATCCTTGCAGTAGTAAAAGTGTGTGTGCGCGTGTGTGTTTGTGTGCACGTGTGTGTGTGTGTGTGTGTGTTTACGTAGCAAATGGCATAAATTGTTGCATTACAATGAAGTTAATTAACCATATTATGAGAGAAATGAAGGTTTTAGTACTAATGACATTATTGATTTATGGAATTATTTCAGAAATTAAATGTACGTATGTAAAAAGCAATAAAGGCATTCAGATTACAGCCTTCATGTCTCAGTTAATATGGCTAATACACTTCATTGTGATAATATGCATGTAAATAATCATACAGATGCTCCATACTGTATAGCACATAACAAAGATCTCAGGACAAGGAACATTTTACTCTGGGTTTCCTTTCAGTGCAACAATTAGAGCGAGAGTCAGTGTTTTTTTTTATAAGTTTTTATTTTTTATTTTTATATCAGTGTACATTGCTGTGATCAGTTTCATTATACCCAAACTGTCATTTATTATTGGGAATTGTACCCGAACCATGGAGGCGTAAAGCGACAGTACTATGCCACCATGCTGACCAAAAAAGAGTAGAAGATAATAATAATAATAATAATAATAATAATAATAAGGATAGTAAGAATATTTGCTAATCAACAATGATCGGCCCCAAGCACCTGTGCCGTTGCCACCTGGCTGCACCAGAAAGACAGTGGGCACATGCATTTAATTCATTGCCTGTAGTGTGTGAATGAGCATGTCAGTATGTGTGTACAGTATGTTCGTGTGGATGTGCCCAGCGATGCCGCGCCCTGTGACCTAAGTCACTTGCATTAAGCTCCAGGTCCTCGTGACCCTGTACGCAGGATAAAGCGGTGTAGACGATGAGACAATGAGATGAGACATTTTTTTTGCACTCATCAGTAAACCAGTCTGAGAAAACCTGCATTGGAGCATCTTTACCACCAGGGGGCGCCGCGAACTATGGAAAACAGTGGGAGTGGTTTGGTGTTGCTGTTTTTCCGGGGCCACAGGGCGTGGTCAGTGTGTGTGTGTGTGTGTAATGTGATGTGTGGTGTCGTGTTTCTTCTCTCTCATACACACACACGGCTGGAGGAGGGGATTTACTTTAAATTGTCAACATTCCTTCGAGCGTTTGCGTATTTCTGTCTCGCGTTCTTGCGCCTTCTCCTCGGTGTTAGCTCTCGGTAAGTAACGTCCGAGTCTCGCGCTCTTCCCTCATACAGACTGAAGCGAGGGTTTAAACCACATACACATCATGGGATTAGTTTACAGGATAAGGAGCTTGCGGTGTATAGCACAGGGCTGACTGTGTTCAGATACTCGACTGAGATTTTCTTAAATATGAATCTTTTTTGTTTTTAATTTCGACAGAATGTGAGCGTTGTCGCAGTGTTGTCACAGTGGACGTTAATTCATTTCGAGTTGTTTCCATGGCTACGCTAGCGGAGCTAACCAAGCTAATCGGGTGTAGCTGCAGTTTATCAACAATAACTACGTTTGACATAATGTAACGCTGTCCTGTAGGAAAATAAAAACAGAATTGTGCTAAAACGGTGACCTCGTAGTGTAATTTCAGTTATTATCTATTTTTTTTCTAGCTGGGAACTGCGTAGGGCCTGGTTTATCCTAACCCTGCTAGCTAACATTAGTGTGAGGGGAGGAGCAGTGTAAACACTTTGTAGTGTGTGTGTGTGTGTGTGTGTGTGTGTGATGAAGACAGTCGTAACAGCTTGAGTTAGTGCCTCTGCAGCATTGCTCAGAGCATCCACGAGGCCTTACTGTAAATCCGTTAATTATCTGGTGTGTGTGTGTGAGTGATGGATGTGAGCTGCTTTTATCTGCAGACGAATGGAGCTGTACAAACAGGAAGTGGGAGGATGTGTGTGAGAGGAGGAGGAAGAGGAGGGGGGCGTGATAAAGGAGAAGTCATGTGACCTGGCTCATTTCATTTTCTGTGTGGAATCTGACATCTGATTCATCTGCGTTTATGGTTCAGTTTCACTGTCTGTAGCACGCCCAAGACGTCTACATTATAGATCCATCCATCCATTTCCTCCCTCCGTCTAGGAACCTCTGTAGTCCGACTAGCGACCGTAGAGGACATTGGTGATTACTATAACGTTTTACCGCCGTGGTAGGACCAGGATTAGCCTAGAGTTTGGACTGTGGGAGGAAACCGGAGGAAACCCACCAAGCACAGAGATCATGCAAGCTCACGGATTCTTGACAAAGATCCTGAGGTGGGAATCGAACCCGGACCCTGGAGGTGCAAGGCTACAGTGCTAACCACTAGGCCCTCATGCACCATTATAGATCTGGGCGACTGAATTAAAATTGAATAAGTTTGGGTCAATAAAATTGTCTTCGAGCCGAGCTCTTAATTTCATGTTTGTGTTAGGATTCAGATCTCTATATATGCAGTCATTGGAAAGTCCATACAAAATAAGCATTTCGTCTATTTTTAGTAGCTACGTTAAACATATGGACAGTTTATTTGATGGCCGTGTACATTTCTTTGTATTTGTATGGGAAAAAAAAACAAACAGCAATTTTTAGAGACTCTTCTTTTGCTTGCTACTGGGCTGTAAATGAATGTGAAAGATCTCTGGTTGCTCTGTCATACCGGGCTTTCAGATCTGATATTTTCCACCTCGGACTGCTGCGGATATGTTTGCTCTAAAGGTCTTGTGTTTTGTCTCATAGTGGCGATTCACATTATAGCTTATTATTAGCGCTACACTTTTAGAACATATGTGTTATAAACTGGTTGTGGTTTTGTTTGTTTCTTCCGCCCATTCTGTCTGTACATGGTAAATTATCGCGTTGAGCAGCATGTATAGCCACGCCCACCTCGAAGGAAAAAACGCTAGCTTATTGCATTATTAACTATTCTCACTTACTGTAAAGCATCGGGGTCCGGGTAGAACTGTCACACCGCGGTCCACCATTTAGTGATACCTGTGTAAAGAGATCACGGACAACCAAACGGATGACACGGAGAGCACATGTTGAACGTCGTCAATATCGATAATTATTGATTTATATATCATGATATTTTCTTCTTTTGTTTTATTTAGTCAGCGCAGGTTATAATATAAAACACGAGATGTCCTTAAATCATTAGAATTGTTAAATAGAATAAAATTTACTTTGTGTAACAATTAGTTTTTTAAAATGAGCAATGTAAAATGTGTCACAAGCGCTAGCCAAAAAGACCACCGTTTTGGAAATGATGTTACATTACACACTCAGACAGATTATCACATGACTGCACCAGGACGTTCTTTAGATGTCACTCAGGGACTTTATAAAGTAAAAGATAAAAGGCAAAGAACATTCAACAGGTAGTGACCCCAGTGTCACTGTATGATCTTATATAAGTGTATCCCTTAGGCAAGAAAATAAAATGTTGAAATTATTAATGGCTGGATCAGAACGCAGCTATTAACTCCCCTATGTATGGAGGTTTTGGGAGACTGACTGTATATCCCAGCAGTTCATTAGTGCTTGGACACTATCAAAGTATAAAGTTTTCACAGTGCATCAGAGCGATGATCCGACTGCCCGTTTCATGTCTGAAACTCTGGCCTCCCAGGAACTCCTTTAATATCCAAACATGTGGAAATGGCTTGGAGCGAGGTCAGGACTGTACAGAGGATGTGGGATTAACTCCCAGCCGAGTCCCTGTAATGTGCAAGTAGTGTTGGTGAATGATTGTGTGTGCAGTTCACACAGACAGACGTGTCTCCTCCACAACTTCTGTAAATGTCAACTGGTTTTCTTCCCTTTGTATTTCTGTGCGTATGTTTATGAAGTTGAAATCTGAACTCTTTGCAGGTACAGGACACTCTCACCATGTTCTACACTTGCGGTCCCAACGAGGCCATGGTGGTCTCAGGTAAGCACATATCACTCCTCACTTCATTAACTTTTTTTTTTTACTTTTATTACGAGTAATCCTTTGCAGGAATGTGACCTTTCCCCTAGGACAGTGTGCCGCACAATAATCTGCTTTTTTGTTATGAAAAGCTTTGAACAAACAGGAGAAACGACTGGAGAAACGACTGTTTGTTCCCAAGTCACGCCTACAAGTGTATTGTGAAATTCACAAAAGTAACAGATGTCGTGAGTTTAAAACGTGAAGACATCCAGTGTACTCAGACAGCCTGAAAGCGAGCTGAAAATCTCACCATTTAAAGTCGTATCTCTTTCAGTAAAGTTTTGTTCGGACAAAACATGCATCCGCAGGTTTTACACAACCTTTTCCAGCTCATAATCATGTCATTGTTAAAGCAACTAAAATTCATGTAAATATTTTTAAGGTTCAGTTCTTCACAGTACGCTCTCTTCTTGCTGTGTGTCCAGACAAAGCCAACTACAGCTTGTGATTGAAGAGTATGAGATAACAAGTTTCACACAAACTAGGCGTGAATCTGAATGATGCCAGGTTGTCATCATAAATAAATACCTATTCATTCGGTTTATTAATACAGAATCAAGTCAGAAGGGATGCGGGCAGTTCTTTTTGATAGATGCACAAAATACCATAATAGGAATTGTACATTGGCCTTTATGCTTTTAATTTTCTACTTGAATTATTGAAAAGTGTAGCGCTAAATATTTCTGCTGAGAACTAAACAGTGGTTACACTAAACCTCATGTTGCTAATTATCCATGAAATATTAATATTTTTTACGATGTAAGTGGTAAAACTGACCTGAAAACTCCTAACATGGTCTATAAAAGAAGAAGGAAAAAAATAAAACCAAACAGCCCCTTTCTTGCAGCTGCATAACGTTTTCACCTCATTATCTTATAGGCTTACTATGGCTTCCAGCATGGGTTGCAACAGGTCATAAACCTCCTGGTTCAGACCACATCACGGATTTGAGTCACGACTCAAATTTACAGATCAGCAAAAAAAAAACCTTAAGAATCCTTAACATCAGGCAGGAACTTTTGGCCTTAAATGAAACATTGAAGTTGAAATGTTTAAATAAAACCTTAAAATTAAACTTTTATAAATAGAAATACAAATATTCAATATTTAATTGTTGTATAAAAATGCAGTATGATATAAAACAGATGATTGCTTTTTGACATTTTATATGATGGAAACACTGGCTATTTTTTTTATTCACTCATTTGTGCATGAAATTACTCCTATTATGAATTTACAGAACAGACCAAAAAGTTTGGACACACCTTCTCATTCAAAGAGGTTGAATTTGTATTATGGCAAGAAAAAAGCAGCTAAGTGTAGAAAAAAAAAACGAGTGGCCATCATTACTTTAAGAAATGAAGGTCAGTCGGTCCGTAAAAATTGGGAAAACTTTGAAAGTGTCCCCAAGTGCAGTCACAAAAAGCATCAAGCGCTACAAAGAAACTGGCTGACATGCGGACCGGCCCAGGAAAGGAAGACCAAGAGTCACGTCTGCTGCGGAGGATAAGTTCATCCGAGTCACCAGCCTCAGAAATCGGCGGTTAACAGCAGCTCAGATCAGAGAGCAGGTCAATGCCACACAGAGTTCTAGCAGCAGACACATCTCTAGAACAACTGTTAAGAGGAGACTGTGTGAATCAGACCTTCATGTAGAAGATCTGCTAGGAAACCACTGCTAAGGACAGGCAACAAGCAGAAGAGACACGTTTGGGCTAAAGAACACAAGAAAGAACACAATAAAGAAAACGCTTTGAATGAGCAGGTGTGTCCAAACTTTTGGTCTGTACTGTATATGTAAATAAATGATCATCCAAGTCTGGAAAAATGTGTCTTAAGCAGGTAATAAACAATTAGTCAAATTTTACTGAAACCCAAGTATTTAGTGCCGATAATATTTGAGTTTTATTTTTTTTATTGGAGTGTGGGAATTTCATTCCTGTCTAGGAGGGACTTTGTCAGTGTTATCTGGCAACCCTGGTAGAGCAAGCACAAGGACTTTTCGAACGAACAGAAGTAAATTTTTTTATTGTTTGAACAAATTATTTGCGTGAGCATAATCAGAATCAGGAATGAGAGCCACCTGTAAAGCGGCTGTAATTTTCATTCTGCACCGTGACTTTAAAGTTCATGTGCGGTTTATGTGCCTACTGAACCATGGACAGCTATCTGTACAGATCACAACCCAAATACGGACATGTACACCATTAGTACCCAGTAAGTGTAAATGGAATTGAATGGTTATATTTGGAATCGGTCAGTGTGTGTAAGGAGTGTGTTTCACTGGGGGAATTACAAATTGTCAGGTTACAAAACATCCCAAGTGTCCTCAATATTTCACAATTCTTAACATGTAAGATGTTTGCCGTTAGATTTATGTAAGCATGTTGTTAAAAGTCTAGATTTTGTTGTGACCTGAATACCACTAATTTTATCCCTGTCTTTATTTAAACCACACCTGTATCTCTGGGTTCACAGTTTATGGGAATAAAGGTCTAAATCATTGTAAACTATGAAGAAGCAGAAAAACCTCACTCCTAACTTTCTGTTAACTGTCTCTGATCTTTGTTGTGACATACTCTTGTCTTGTCTTCATTTTCCTGTCCAGTGGTTGCACTAATATCAGTGATGCGTCGTGTTGCAATCATGTTTTGGTGCAGTGACCTTTGTTGTTTTTTTCCCATTATTTCAAACCATTGCTCAGTGCTTCCATGATCCCACCACATATAAAAGGATATTGTTTTTTTCTGTGCATGGATTTTGGTCTGATGTGAAAATAGCAACAGAAAGAGGGGCTGCATTTAGCTTGAGGAAAGTGATGAGGTATTTTTCTACATGAATTGTAGATTTTTAGGTTCTGATCTGTCATTTCTTCTTCTTCAGGCTGCTGCCGTTCTCCTCCACTCATGGTTGCCGGCGGACGAGTGTTTGTCATCCCTTGCATTCAACAGATACAGAGGTACATATTCAGTGCCTGTCTGTCTGATTTTAAAGTCTTGCACATATCAAACATGTCGCCGTTTACATCCATTATAGCCCAGCACTCATTATTTGTACTGATCGATCCAGTTGCAAGCATACGCGTTTAAAATAATTAATGATGAAATTTAACAGTGTGAGCAAATGTAACATACAATAACTCCCCGACTTTTGCAGATACGAACGGACCGTCGTTCCATGAACATTTGTTGATGCGGACAAATAGTAGACGTAGCTCACATTTATTGTACTAAAAATAGACACTGCAGTGCACCAGTTTACAATTATATACAATATTTTCAGTGTAGAAGTAAATGTATAAAATGTCTAGTATAAAGACAAATGTATAAAGTCTGGTATATTGTATGTGGGTGCATGTGGGGGTGCGGGAGAAATGAGTCGGCTTTAATGAATCATTCCGGACGCCTATCGATCGATAGGAAATGTCTGTTCTGTAAAGCTGTCCAGATGGTGAATAATCATCATTTTAGAAAATCCTCAATAAAACAGAGTTCACAGTCCAATACAGTGGAAAACAGCTCACAGACAAAATGGCATCTGGGATTCCCCTAGTGATTTAAAGTTGCAGAGACAACATTGCTACTTTTCACTGTGAGATTAATTTCCTTAGGGGCGGTTAAGATTTTTGGCCACATGATGGCAGTGAGGGGGGAAAGTTGGATCGGTATGCATTGTATATTTGTGTCAAAGACATGTACAACTCACTTTGTTGGACTCGAGAACAAATCTGATTTACGAACGTGCTCATGAACCAGGACTTGTTCGTAAGTCGGGGATTAACTGCATATCGTTGATTCAGTCTAATTTTCGTCCATCACACAGAATTATTCTGCCGTTTTCCTGTTCTGACTAACGAAAGGAAAACTGACTCAGGAAAATCAGCAGGATTTATTTTGTCTTTGTCTGAATAGGAATTCTTTATACATTGTTTAGGATCAAAGGTCATAATCATCATTAAAGCCAGCCTTACAATTGATTTCTAGAGATTAATTCCTTTACCATGGCACACATTGCTTTATCTTAACAACATAAAAGAAACTCATCTGGTTGGCTGGTGAATGATTGGAAAGGTGTCTACTATAGACGTTACGTGGTCAGTATTTACACTGTGATCAGTCTTATCGATATGTCTGATACACCAGGAGATCTTCCAAAACACCCTGTGCATGCACCCCTGACTAAAGTCTCTTGAGTAGGTAGTATAACATAATGGCTTTATAGCAGGAAAGGACAATCCACTTACCTGAGACAATCAGATTATGTGCCTTTTACTGTCGTCTTTTTTTTTTAATTTGTTGTTTGGACGAAACGACTCTGCAGGCTGTTATGCACATCAACCAGAGGAGTTTTATTTCCTATGTGTTTGTTAAAAATAACATGCTCCCAATGATTTGTATTTTTTTTGTCTATCTGGTTGTGCTATTTATCTGTGAAACACTCGTTTAAAAATAACTACATAAATACTATTTATTATAAAATTGGTCAGGAGGCCTGGGTCATCTCCTGACCAAAATCTAATAAAAAGCTGTTGGACAATTATGAAGAAGACAGTGACAGTTAAGAAACCATCTTCTGTATGTGATCTTTAGGAAACAATTAAGCAGGCATGGATTGAGCGAGTACTGCAGACATATTTTTTTATGCCATGGCCATCCGGATCCAACAGGTTTTGAAGAATTAAGTACTTCATACCAAATATTGATTGTTGTAAAATAATTAAATTTCATTAAAAAAAAATACATACCTTCATTATGATATTTAAGAAAAAAATGAGACTGCCAGTCAAACATTGAATTGAACATCTGTCTCCATACTTTTGGTCATTTCCAGACAACATGAAAACTATACAAGGCAGTAATTGTTATGGTTTGTCCGCTTCTGTATGGGATTGTTGTGATATTGTCTCTTGTTGAGAACACTAGAAGAGGCACACAATAAAAGCAATAACTGTAGGAAGAAATTCCTAAATGGTTTTCTAAGATGCTGTCTTGTGTCACCTTTTCCGGCAGAGGAATATCTATAAAGAAACTTTAAAAGGCTGACCTGAGAGAGAGAGAGAGAGAGAGAGAGAGAGAGAGAGAATTGCCACATTATGAGTTAAGCCAGCCATTTCCTATGACAAGAGTTTAGATTGAAAAATGATTCAGCTTTGAGTAAGAACAACTCTGAGGATACGGGAGCATGTTTTTGTAAAAGTGAGTACAGCAGGGTGTACAGGACACTCCCAGAGTACATAGAGTAGGATACTGAAAGACAAATGAACAGTAATGGCTGGTGGCTTCTTATGAACCCCTTCCTGAAAGAAGTATTTTGAGGTTGGAGTCTACAGAGAGGATTGCCAGTCACTTCAGCTAACAGAGCTGGCGAGTTAGGTTGCCTTGTTGGCAGGTTGACTCTGGGTTGAGTCTTGCATTTGTGCCAAAGCAGTATCGCACAACTATGTGAATCCGATTATTGACCTTGTTGCTTTCGAGGACGGAGAGTCTGCAGAGTGTTCCTTCCTCCCTTCCTGTCTGACAATGACCATTGTTAAAAATGCTATTTAAATCGAATAGAATTTGATTGAATGATGTCTCACACTGATCCCGAGGGATTAGGCTGAAAAAGGAATCTTTATACTTAATCCGTATTCAGTTTAGTTATAAGAACGATTCATGAATGAAGGAGGTGTTTATGATCAATGCGTCATGTATCTATACACAAGTTTGTTAGAAGGTCTCGGCATGAATGCACACAAAGAGGAATCCAGATGTTTTTCAAACTGTCTCTGGTTCTTGTGCTTCCCACAGGTACTAATGTAATTATTTTATGGTATCTATTTATTTATTTATTTAAATAGATACAGAGAAACGTGTTTTTTGTGTTTTGGCTGCTGCATTTTATTGACCTCCGGTTCCGAGCAACGTCATTAGCATGATCCAGTTTGTCTATAAATTGTATGCTGTTGCCTTTAAATCCAGCTTCTCTCTCTGTCTCTCTCTCAGGATATCTTTGAATACTCTGACTCTTAACGTGAAGAGTGATAAGGTCTACACCAGGCATGGTGTCCCCATCTCAGTGACTGGCATTGCACAGGTGAAAATCCAGGGGCAGAATAAGGAGATGTTGGCGGCAGCCTGTCAGATGTTCTTGGGGAAATCAGAGATTGAGGTTTCCCAGATTGCCCTGGAGACACTAGAAGGCCATCAGAGAGCCATTATTGCTCACCTGACTGTGGAGGTACTGAGACTACTCATCATACACACGCACACAAGAAAGAGAAAGAGAGAGAGGAGGCATGAGTAAATGATAGATGAAAATAGCTTAAATGATTATCTTTGTTTGTATATATTAGTGTTATTCCACCAAATTTAGCAACAGTGGTTTTGTAACACTTATTAATATGATTTTGAACAGTGTTTTTACTTTGCGTGTGCTCCCTGATTTCCTGCAGGAGATCTATCAGGATCGTAAGAAGTTTTCCGAGCAAGTGTTCAAGGTGGCTTCTTCCGATTTGGTGAACATGGGCATCGGCGTGGTCAGCTACACGCTTAAAGACGTCCACGATGACCAGGTAACGTTCACACGTGCAACACGTCCTCATTCGCAGACCCACACCTTTTAACTTTTGCTGTAAGCTGCCGTTGTCTTTTGACGTTTCTATTTAAGGACTACCTGAACTCTCTGGGTAAAGCTCGCACGGCTCAGGTGCAGAGAGACGCCCGCATCGGAGAGGCTCAGTACAAGAGAGACGCAGTGATCCGGGTATGATCACTTCCAATTAGAGAGAGAGAGAGAGTGCTTATTTATTTATTTATTTTCGAAGATTTCAATGTATAAAATCTTGTTTGAACTGTATGTGTGTGTTTAGGAAGCCCATGCCATGCAGGAGAAGGTTTCTGCACAGTACAAGAACGAGATCGAGATGGCGAAGGCTCAGAGGGACTACGAGCTGAAAAAGGCCGTCTATGACATGGAGGTCAACACTAAGAAAGCAGAGTCTGAGATGGCCTATCAGCTTCAGGTACAGCAGTCACATCTACCAAGCAGAAACCGTCAGATTTGAAAAGGGTACCTAGGGTGATGAGTAAATATTTTCTAAAAAACTATCAATAACTGACCAGGTGGCCAAGACGAAGCAGCGGATTGAGGAAGAGAAGATGCAGGTGCAGGTGGTGGAGCGCACTCAGCAGATCACTCTGCAGGAGCAGGAGATCACCCGCAAAGAGAAGGAGCTGGAGGCCAAAGTCAAGAAGCCAGCCGAGGCGGAGAAATACAAGCTGGAGAAACTGGCCGAGGCTGAAAGGTGCAAATCAGCCTGCACCACGACACGGCTCTGTTCTTCACTGAACCTCTCGGTATTGTTGAGGCTCAGACCTGCGTTACTCATGTCTTCTTTCTCTTTTTAATCTGACAGGCTGCAGCTGATCATGGAGGCTGAAGCTGAGGCTGAATCTATTAGAGTAAGTGGGTTTTTTCTTTTCTTTTTTTTTATTCTCCATTAAAAAATTCCATACAACACAGTTCAGTGTCCGTACACTAAGATTATTTTAATGTAAAAATTCATGAGGACATAAAACGTCTGGAGTTTTTTTTTTTTCCCATTTAAAAAATCTATGAAGGTGGATAAAGAACATTTTAAATTCATCTCTCTCTCTCTCTCTCTCTCTCTCTCTCTCTCTCTCTCTGTCTCTCAGATGAGGGGCGAGGCAGAAGCATTTGCCACTGAGGCGAAGGGCCGTGCCGAGGCTGAGCAGATGGCCAAGAAGGCAGAAGCTTTCAAACAGTACAAGGAGGGAGCCATGGTGGACATGCTGCTGGAGAAACTGCCCCTGGTCAGCCACATTTAATTTGACCTTTTAATTGAATTCTTCCTGATTTTCCTCGTACTAGAGCAGTTCCATAAACGTGCGACGTGTTCTTTGTTCAAGATGGCGGAGGAGATCAGCAAGCCGCTCTCAGCAGCGCAGAAAGTCACCATGGTGTCCAGCGGAGGATCAGAGGTCGGCGCGGCCAAACTGACGGGAGAGGTCATGGACATCATGATCCGTCTTCCTCAGACCGTCGAGAAACTGACGGGAGTCAACATCTCTCAGGTGAACACAGATATACTGTACACTCATTCCTCAGTGTGTGCATGCATGGATACATATTCTACTGCCAGCTAGCTCCCGATACGGTATGATCACCAATCCCAGGCGCCGATTCGATTTGTATTGTGATTCTGTAAGCATCACTATCATAAATACCCAAGATTCTATGTTAATCTTTTTTTCAGTTTTGGTTACAATTCTAAACAAACGTGGCAAACTATTTGCTCCTACCACACAGGGTGCTGTGCCGTAGGTTAGCGCTCACCACCTGCAGGATTATAGAGGAACTGCAACATTTTATCACCTTACAGTATGCTCCAAAATATACAGTACTGAAATGAAAAGATGAAAAATATTACATTATTTTTCATCTGTGAGTTTATTTCTCCTGAAAGAAACTAACTTGCACACTATTAGCGTGTTGATTTACCGCGGTAAAGATAATGTAATTCTTTGAAGTGTGTGCGTGTGCACTGCCTCGCTGTAGACAGTGTGCATATCGTTTCCTGGAACAAAGGTCGCTGCGGAGAAAGGAGACGATTTGCTTGAGAGTTCTTCAAAGTTAAACACACTCTCCTTTAGCATCCCCCACAAGTAAGCAGGAGGTGGTGTAAGATCGGGGGAATGAGACACGTATAGGGAGGAATGTTACAGTATGTTACAGCTTATCAGTGACTTGCATTTACTATTATGAAACCATTAGGAAGGTATAAGATGCACAAGATGGGAGCTATTGACCATATAATTGGTTTATGTTCTGGTCCTGATACAATTTAAGAGAATTTAAATGTGCATTACACACAGGAAGTGAAAAGGTGTTAAGTAGATAGAGAGCTTAGAATAAATAAAAACAGCCTGACATGTCCTCGATAAGGGTTCTCTCACCACTTTTTACACAGTACAGTTTAGCAACTGTGTGTGTGTGTGTGTGCACAGTAATTAGAGATGCTCTTTGGGTGCAGAAAGACAGACTAATTGTGTGTGTTCTGTGTTACCAGGCGACCTCCACTCGCATGGGCTGAAACAGGAAGCTGGGAAAGTGCGGAGAGGAAGCTGTTCACTAAGGGATGCTGTGGTCACCAGTCGTCCTGTTGCTGTGTATACCTGCATGTTAGAAATGTTCTAGCTACTGTAGCCTCATAATAGCCATAGGTGTTTTTTTTAAAACCCTTTACCTGTTTTATGTCTGTTTTTATATGTAAGCATGAGACATTTGAATTTATATGGAAAAGTTTCCCCCCCGCCCCCAAGCTTCAGCTGCATGATTCAGGTAATTAGTGTTAGTTGTGTCAGAGTGTGCACCATTGCTGTTTTTTTTATTTACTTTTCCAAGCCTGTAATTTGTGTTTAATAAGCATGCACTTCACCTCTGCTAATAGTTCCTAAAAACCAAAGTGCATTTAGCCTGTGTAATCCTCATTTACTAACTGTCGAACTGTTACTCAACCTACTGTGAGTGTGTGTTTGTGTCCTACTAACGGCTTTACAAATCTTAATACTGGTTTAAACAGGATTAAACCACAACTATGAGGTTCTACTATTAAGTTAAAGACGATTAAATGAAAGCTTTACGTGAAACCGAAGTGTGTTTTAAGCAGGTATTGAGATTTGTACAGCGTGACGAATGACGTGATCGCTCATCCTGACATCACACTGCCCTCCTTTTACTGTTTTACTGTTCACTACTGTTCCTGTTTACGGTTGACTAGAAAGCCAGGGCTTCATTCCTAAGGTCAGTGACCAAAAACTGCAGATAATCACAGGTGGAGGGAAAGTGACTGGATGAGATTTGCAGATCTCTGCAGACAGCGGTGCAAGGAAGTGTAGGAGAGGGGAGAAATAAAGTGGCCACATCTACAGTAAGTGAAACCTGTTCAATGTAGGTCAAGTCGTGAGAGGGGAAATTTTACTCATTCAACCTTAACCTCAAAAAAAAAAAAAAGTTTTCTTTGTTATGGAGAGAAAGAGAATCGTGCCTCTGTTCAGTCTCGAATTGAAATGCGATTTGTTAGATATTAATGCAAGGTTCGTCTGCCTTCAGTTCTCACCAAGTGCCTGAATACACACGTTCATGCATCGATTCAAACTAACATGTGCGTAGCATGCATGCATCAATCATAGACCACATCTGTACAGAATCAAAATGTACTGTTTAGATTTTTTTTTTAAATGCAAAATTGCCACTCTATTACCTTGTAGTGTTTGTGTCAAATCATTTTTGCATTTCTGTGTTTTCTACATTATCCTAAACTATGGCTAAACTCCTCGAAATATGTTGTCACTGTATACAAGACT
>QMIH01000638.1:64456-77996 GCA_003987875.1 Clarias batrachus | reverse complement strand
TATAAAAGTCAACTCAGTATGACTGTTCAGGTTATTTCAAAATAAACTAAATTCACTGACTTCAGTTTCTTCGTAAGTTGTATGAACTGCATTTGTTTTTGACACATTGTTTCTGAAATGGTTACTTTATTAAAACTACAAAAAAAAAAAATAGACAACAGCCAACAACACTTAACACAGTCAGCAAAGCTCATAGAGACACCCATTCAGAACCATTCACAACAACAACCATACCAAATATCAGTGAAGAACATTATGTCCCATTGACTATTTACATTTCCTCATATCCCTTTACAATAAAGAAACAGGAGCACAAGGCCGGCTGAACAACAACAAAAACGCTGCCTGAAATCTGAGTTATAAAAATACAAGTTTTAGTTCAGGATTACAGTGTATCAAAAAAAAAAAAAAAAGGTTAAAGGACATCTGACATGGCAACATAACCATTTGTGAATCACATTCTTCCCTTCTCAATGTTACAGTATTATAAGGGTTAAGCGAGGGGCTTTACAATCCTCAGACCCCACCGCTCGCAGGTTTCACAACCTAAAAGTCTTGATGAAGTGCCGGGGGGGAAAAAAACAAAAAAAACTCGAACCAGCATTCTGATCTACATTTTACACTTTGTACTCATTCACACTGAAAACTTAATATAAAGTAACGACTCTGCTGTCACGGAGTGTAAGCGATGACATCACAGTTGAGGGTAAAGTGCAAATAAACCTTATGTAGCGTCGGGTAACAATTCCCAAATCTTTCACTTACTGATAAGAACGTTCCTACGAAATCGAATCTGAAATCGTTTACGTGTCTTTACTGATGATGCGATGCAATTCGTAGCTGGTTTTCAGCGAACAGGTTGCAATAATTCCCTGCTAATGTTATCTGGATCTTCGTAACGGTGGCGCGCTGGAGAAGGGTGGAGTTAATGACCGTATACACGAGGCAGCAGTGGTTCCAATTCTGTCATTCTATATACAAAAAGCTAAAAACTGACCAAGTGTCTGTGTTTGATAATTGGAAAAATTTATTTTAATGGGACATTGTAAAGAAAAAGTGGGTGTGGTGGCTGGGGATGGTTTCCATTAAGACTGTCCTATCATCGATTGATGCTCTGGGGACGTGTGACTTCAGTTGTTCGATAGCTCAGGACCGGAATCCCCTACAGTCTACCTGAGCCTCCAGGAACAAACTGGACTCCTTTTAATTTTAATTTTAACACATCTCCTGTTACACTGAACTTCCAGTACACATTATTATGCTGATCAATCCCTGCTATCCGTTATCACCCAGATGAGGATGGGTTCCCTGTTGAGTCTGGTTCCTCTCAAGGTTTCTTCCTATTACCATCTCAGGGAGTTTTTCCTTGCCACCGTCGCTCTCAGCTTGCTCATCAGGGACAATCTTATCATTTTGATTCACACACATTGCATACAAACTTATTTCTTTTTATTGTGTAAAGCTGCTTTGCGACAATGTCAATTGTTAAAAGCGCTATATAAATAAAATTGACTTGACTTGACGTGTGGTATTAAGAGCTCTGAGGCCTATTTTAATTTGTTAGAGTGCAGCTAGTGCAGGGTTCATCCACACTGAATATTCAAAATCTCATATATCTCAATATCAAGGACAAATAAGCAACAATTTCACACCTAACAAATCAATCTACCACGAGCAAGTCATCCTGTGTAAAAACCACCAGTACTTGTTTTTTAGTTGACTGCTGAAATTCGATTCACTGCTCGCTTTACTGAAAAATTCATTCATATCCTAAAAACGTCACTTATCCTTCTGAGGTACACAGATTAATTAATCATTAAACGTCCCATATTTGAATATTTCTTTAACAAATGGATATAGGTCTCAGAGCTCCCCAACGTGTGTCTGTTAATATTATCAGCTGTTTTTTGTTTTTATTTTATTTTTCATACCTCGAACTCATACTCTCTTGCACTGCTCTTCCAAATCTAAATAGTTGAGCTACACTCCACCAGAGCTGATCAACAAGCCGGGAGAGGGGAATTCTCTTATATGAGGTCACATTAGGTGGGAAAATCTAAATGAAGCCCTGGCCAGTACAGAAATAAGGGCAAAAAGCAGGTAATGTTTCCCCCCCCCCCAAATACACTCAATCTGGAGACCTAAAAATGCTTAAAATATTTTTACTAGTTTAATACTAGTTTAAGTCAAGTCAATTTTATTTATATAGCGCTTTTAACAATTGACATTGTCGCAAAGCAGCTTCACACAATAAAAAGAAGTAAGTTTTCATGCAATRTGTATGAATCAAAATGATAAGTTTACCTCTGAAAGGTCAGCTGATCACAGATTAGGACGAGGCTTTTTGTTGTTGTATTAACGCTCAGTGACGGACTCTGTGATTATGTGAGTTACACTAGCATGTGAGGTAAATGATGATCCGAAACATCTTGCACATCTTCAGACCTCCACATGCAGCCTTGGCTTTTTATCTAGTGTAGTCACAGAAAGAGAAAGCTTTGACGCTTTGATAACCAACACTGAGAGCCACCTAGTGGCCAAAAAACAGTAAAACTGTCTTAGGTACAGCATCGACTGTGTGTTATTTGGAAGGTAAGCCAGGTCAAATAATACCCAAGTCTGCTCCCATCATATCATAATTTGAGTTTTAAACAAAAGGTATTCACTGTCCATTAAATGTTATTGGGTCTGTGCACACTGTAGCCTCAGATTCCTGTTCTACACTAATAGCAATGGAAATAAGTGCGGCCATTTTGCTGTCATAGCCCATCTAGGTGTGATGTACGGTGTATTTTAAAATGTTTTTCTGCTCGACATGGTTGTAAAGAATGGCTATTTGTATTTCCTGTCAGCCCCGCTGCCGCGCTTAAACAAGCCGCTCACTTATAGTGACGGACGTATCCGTCTGTACCCTGTATCCGGATGATTTGATGCATCGAGCTGCTGCCACATGATTGGCTGTTCGTATGATTTAAAAAAAAACCAAACAAACAAAAAAAAAAAACCCACAGGTGTCCCTTTTTAAATGGCAGGAGTGTATGAAGAAAAAGACCTACTTCGACATCCTTATATCTTCTCTATCCTTGTATCGTTTTCAGCCAGAGACCTAGTGGATAAAAATAAAGCCATATCTGTTTATGAGGAATTTATCGATCGGGTATGAGAAGCCAAATTTCCTTCCCAGGACCTCGTCAACTTCACAGCACCCAATATTTATTCCAAATATCGGAATCAAGAAAAAAAATTCATGCTAATATTTACCTATTGAATGATTTTTCAAAGGCTTATTATTAGTGTAACATAGTGACAGGATTTCTAAATGAGGCATTGGGATATAATTGTGCTTGGAGATACATACTGTACATCAAAGGACAGACTATTTGAAACAACCTCCCGAATATTTGTGAAGAAATCACATCATCATCATCATCATTATCAGGTGGGATTGAAACCACTGCTGCTTGAGGATGATCAGAGAGATTCAGTCGTCTGTAGAATATGCAGTCACTGGGAGAAACCCCATGCTGTACTGTACTCTACACAATTAAAGCGCTTTATGTTAAATCTGTAAGAGAAATTGACTTGTGACATGATCGACTTGGGCAGCGTCGGTCGATCGCGCTTGTTCTTCGGGTTTCTCTGTAATGCACGACAGATGTGTAAAATGAGAATGTGTCAAAATGGTTATGGAGCACCATGTCTGTGATTTCATGATGTGAAAACAACACCTTGAAATAATAAGCGTGTACTTATACTACAAACAGAAAAATCCCTCAACCAGCCTTAAGTATGTATACTGCTTACTGAGTTATTCAGAGAGAAGTGCTGTAGCCTCGCGCTTCGGATTTAGCACTCGCGCGTGAACCCGGCGAAAAAAAGGCTCGAGATCGGAATGAAGAGCCCTCGTGACGCGGCGGGAACGCTGAGATTAGACAGAATTCGCTCCTGACCACCGGTTACCTCTGCTTATGAATGTTTCTAAGCCTACTGCATTTTGATTTGGATCCTTGTCGTGCCGTGATCAAGTACGTCTCATTCGCCAGGATCGCGAAGGCTACGTGTGTAATAATATAAACTAGTTCATTCACAGTCTATATAGTCTTCAGCAACAGAAAAGCCCTCCACCTTTTAGTATAAAGCAGTTACCAGTGAGAGATTTAAGATGAACTGCGGATCGGTGATTAGTTCAGGACTACAGATGAACTAACGTTAGGTTTGAGGTGCTAGGGCTGGAGCAGGTCGAGCACGAGAACCGAACCAGCAGCATCTCTCAGCCCTGACCTGCGAAACGGTAATTTACATAAGAGTGCTTAGCTCTGCCTACTTCTACACCAACTATCGCCTCCGCCGGCTTGTGCAGGCGGCACGGACGCGTCTCGTCTGCGTGAAGGAGGGATCCGCTTGTCTCCTGCGTTCGTCTCTCTTTACACCATGTTCATGGCGTCCTCGGTGAGGAAAGAGTGAATTTGTGTGAAAGAGGGCCGGAGTTTACAGTCTCTGTTCCAGCAGCTTAGCATCAGCTCGTACAGGCCCTGGGGACACACCTCCGGACGAGTCAGATATACCTAATACACACAGAGAGAAAGACAGACAGAGAGAGAGAGACAGAGAGATGGATTTCCAGGCTAATTTGAGCTTTTATATGGGTTGAATATGGGTGTATACATTGTGTGTGTGTGTGTGTGTGTGTGTGTGTGTGTGTGTGTGTACCTGTCTTCCTTGGTCTCTAAAGAATTCGCCTGCATTGTCGATGACCTGTTCATCAGTCATGTGACCATAGGGCTGCTCCTGACACACACTCAGCATCTCCCACAGAGTCACCCCAAACGCCCACACATCACTGGCTGTAGTGAACTTGCCCTAATAATCATAATCATAATAATATTAATAATAATAATAATACAAAAAGTAAAATAAAAACTTACATAAATATACACGTAACTGAGTACAAATTGAGACGTCTCACTCACCATGAGAATACACTCCCAGGCCATCCACCGAATAGGCAGCACGGCCCTGCCCTGGATCCTGTAGTAATCTCCAGCGTACAGGTTCCGGCTCATGCCGAAGTCCGCGATCTTAATGTGCCTCTCTCCCGCTCGGTCGTCTCCCTCCCCTCGATCACCCCCAACCAGGCAGTTGCGCGTTGCCAAGTCCCGGTGTACAAAGTTAAGCGACGCCAAGAACTTCATCCCAGACGCGATCTGACTCGCCATGGAGATCAGAGCGGGATAGCTGAAGCACAGAACACATACGCTGCCTATAGCTTACAAAATTTTAAAAAATAATCAAGAAAAATAAAATCATTCAAAACGCAGACTGCACCTGATGGTTGGCATGTTGTGCAGCGGGCCGGTCTTGTCCAGTAACACTCGCTGGGAGAGGTACTGGTTAAGGTCGCCGCTTTCCATGTATTCAGTAACCATGCACAGCGGGTCACTGCTCACACACACGCCCAGCAGGCGGATTATGTTGGGATCTTTCAGACGAGACAAGATCTTCACCTCTTTCAGGAAGTCGTTCCTGCAGAAGGACAGACAGGTGGGAGGTTACAGGTCAACTGTGGACGTGCAGGTCAACTGTGAACATAGGATGAGTGAAAAAAGCAGCTGCTTCTAACCTGGCGTTTTTCGAGGCATCTGGCCGCAGGATCTTCACAGCCACCAGCAGAGGGCGCCCTTTCCTCACATTGAAAGGGAACTCGAGATTCGGGAGGTCTTGAGGGTTTTCGATCTCACACAAATGAACCTAGGAGGAGGAGGAGGAGGAGGAGGAGTTGGAGGAGGAATGGGGACACACGGCTGTTAAGCGACACTTCAGAATCAATTTCGGGTTATAACGCAGGAAACAATATAGTTTGTGTTCTGCTGGACGACTCACTCAGGTACCCAATCAGCATTAAATCAACCATCTCTCAGCAATTTGTGTTACAGTATAGCACTGAATTTCTCTTCGATGGTGCTCATTTGTACGCTACCTCTCCAAACTGGCCCTCTCCGAGCTTCTCTTTGAAGAGCAGCCGTTCCCGCTGCAGCTCGGGAAGGGGCGGGCAGTCCGTGGGCGTGGCCGAGAGGGCGGGAACGGCGTAGGTGTTGTTCCCGCTTACGCCCTGCAGGCTGATGATGTCTGCTTCTGCATAATGAGGCACACTGGGCCCAGCCCCTGTGGCTTCTGCATAATGAGCTCCTAGGAGAGGGGGCGGGGCTCCAGGGTATGGGGGCGGTCCTTCCTGAACAGGCAGCGCTTTTTCGTCCATGTCTGAACTGCATGCTGTGAAGGAAATATTCGGATAAGCAGGACATCGGAGGGATGAACTGAAATGCTAGTTCTAAATAAACAATGATTGAAGTTAACAGGAAATATTAGATATTTATTTAGATAAAGCTCATGATCCTTCAATTAACAATCTCGGATCACGGTGCGACATTGTTTAGATAACGTACAGGTTATTGGAGGTCACGATCGCTCGTGTGATCAGGGGATAAACACGATGCACTGTGGCACAACGTCTCACTCGATCAGTTCCTCTCCCTGAGAACCTCCATCCTACTGAATCTCACTCATTACTCCTGTCTGATTCTCTGCTGTTGTTGTTTTTTTTTCGTTACCCTGTGAGGCAGAGACACGCCTCGGTCTTACCCTGGGGCAGGTTTTGGGGCTTAACAGACTCTCTGGAGCAGTTTGGCAGCCTGTTGTGGCCATGTCTCAGGTCAGACAGGAGAAGGTGATAGGCTGGGTTGTTTAACAGCAAGGCTGGTCGGATACACACACACACACACAGACATTCACAGAACACGGTACAATACCACGATGCATGACACACCAAATACAATGCAACACAAAAACAAAACAAACGCCATTTAGTACAAGCCAGAACATGTAAAAATAAAGATAAATAACACAAGTGAAGGTGATGGTTAGGGGAGACGGGAGGCAGGTGAGGACATAACCGTCACAGATCAGATGCAGGAGCAAGACAACAAAGCAGGCAGGGTTACAGTTATTCATACTGCAGGCAGTTAAGCAACGTTTCATCAGCATGTTGAGTCGACATGTTCACTCTTTCCTAAGGATCCTGATACACCGGACGGTCAGTGGATCAGAGATTATTATAGCGTATAACAGGACTGAGGCTTTTCTGTAAAGACTGGGAGTCTTTGCAAATGGATAGCTGAGTGTCCTTAAACACAGAAAAGTGCATTAGTCGGTCTTTCTCTTGCACTAAAACAAGTGAGAGACATTGCATTTTTGCCACACTATCTATGAATTAAACACGAATATGAAACCTAGATGTTCTACAGGTTTGTATGATGTGCATACAGATGTTTCCGTGTGCAAACGTCACAACAAAGCAAAGTGAATCTGAAAGAGTGCATTTTGACATCCCACAAAGTTCTGGTCTACATTTACAAAGGCATTTTAGGTCGCTGCTCAGGTTGTTACATAGAATCAATTTTTAAATCGTATCTTTAGGCACTTTGCAGCCTGTCACAGTCAAACACTTCTTCTCATTGCTTTAATTTAATCGATATCATTTATTGATGTAATATAAAGAATATAAAGAAATGAGGGCTCAAGATGTTTGCTTGTATGCTAACCTCACAGCATGTTGAAAAACTACACTAATCCTCAAGACATAAAAGCTAGTACTGTATTACTGGATACAAAGTCCTGCTTATTATTATTATTATTTAATGCTGAGGGTGTTTTATCGATCTCCTGATGTAATGTAACTCATCCTTGACGCTGTTCAGCTGAGGCTGGCCTACTGTTAATTTCAAGAATCACTCAACCAAAAAAGTTCAACCAGAGAGAAGAAGAGAGTCTCGCCTCTAAACTCTGTAGTAGTCAATAGATTCGTTCTATAACTTCTATAAATCTGTATCGAGGGGTCCTCGTTATGCAAAGTTCATTTTAATTCAATAATGTTAATAAATGTAGATACACTATTTAAACCAATGATATGTGCGGAACTATAAGCTTTTAGACTCTGAAGAAAAAGAAAAGAGCACCATCTATGGGTTAAATATTCTTCACCATCTATCGTCATTGACACGTGGAGTCGCGGAGCCTCACCCGTGCTGTCACGTTGCTCTCGGGGTCGGACTACGGTACTGGGCTCCTGGTACTCGGCGTCTCTGTCTGGGTCCTCGGGGAAAGTGTGTATGCGCTGGTAACGACTGGAGTACGTGTGTGTGTTCGTGTTATTGATCACCACGTTCTCGGACGGGACCGAGAGGTGAACTCGCAGCTCGTCGTTCGAGAGGCTGCCCTGGGCCTGTGCACACACACACACACACACACACACACACACACACACACATTTCAAACAAATGTTAAGCATCAAAACGATATTCTTCCATTTTGAACAGCGCCTCGCTCGGGCACGCTTCTCTCACCTTGCCGAGCAGTTTCTTCCAGTACTGCCTCCACAGAATGCCAACTATGACGGCCAGGAGCAGCAGTATTATGCCCACGAGGCAGCCGATCAGGATAGCAGTGTTGCTGCTGTCATCCTTAGCAACAGGTAGCCCTGGCCTTGGGGTGAGAGCAGCAAATTCATCACCGGCGTCAGCTTTAAAAGAAAAGAAAAGAAAAACATACATATTTATAAGTGACTGCATTAATTTGCATTTAAAATGCTTTTTAAAAACACTCTTTCACTCCGGGGAGGTTACGCTGCTCTTTTATGAAGGCACTATGGATGAATGAATGAATGAATGAATGAATGTCACGATGAGGTAAAGGCGTTATCTTCTTATCTTGTCCTCTCAGGCAGAGTTGAGTTTTGAATGCTTTCCTCGGACAAATAACCGTACATTTGTATGCGAGACAGATATTTTACAGGATTCCAATGCAAAGCGAGTATCAGTAACAGAACACATCGAGGTTGAAGTGCAACTGTGGCGCTTGGACTGCCAAACCACATAAAAAAAAAAAAAAGAAAGTAGATGCTAAAAGTCCCTCGCCAACTTATCTGCATGTGGCCCGTCTCTCCCTCTCTCTTCATTTCACCTTCAGCCTCCTCGGTTTCTGCTCCCCGCACTCTTTCAACACAATAGCCTAGCTGTGTTTAGAAATGTAGAAAAGACTCGAGAAAGAATGAGGGCATAAGAGCACGCGAGACGGAGAGAGGGGTGAGGCAAGGCTCGGCGTTCGGCCACCCGGCAGGCGCTTCTCATCTGTCAGCTCAAACGGCTCTCTGACCCTCAACAATGAGGTAGGGGGCTGCGCTTGTTCGAACCGTGACTGAGTGCAAGTCTGCAGTATTACTTTTCAGCTTTCTTCTTCTACAGTAGATGTGACTCGGCGTGTATCACATAACTGATGCAGATCAGATCGTCAGATTCTCAGATAAAATCATATTGATCAGATGATAGAACTGGATACAATTCAAGTGGATTAGCTCCGCAGAAATTCACACACTCATTCAGTAATTGTAGCGCGCCTTGGGTAGTCGTATGGTTAAGATCATGACTTACTACAGTGGTTCTGCAGTTTAACTGCGTGGGCTGAGAATTTGTTGAACGCATGCCAAAACAACAACTCCAAAAATCACTGCAGAGATCTTATGAATCGTCGTAGGTCTGCCGTGCCGTAAGTTTCCGTAATCATACAGCACAACCCTGGCCGAAGGTTTCACAAATATCAATGTTCACAAAGGCGACTGCTTCAGTGCTTTTACATCTTTTTGTCACATGTTACTTTGTTATACTGAAGCATTATCACAAGCATTTAATAAATGTTGAACGCTTTTATCGACAATTACGTTAGGGTTATGCAGAGAGTCAGTATTGATCCTGTTGATCAATATTGTCCTGCAGTGTTGATCCTGAGGTATTTTTCAAGACCTCTGCAATTTGTCCTGGCATGCTGGGGGTATTTTGAGACTTGTGTAATGAGAGGGTTTTAGATTAATTTACTTATAGTTTGGGGAAAAAAGGCAGATTGCAAGCTTTTAACGCACAGGATTTTGGTAAAGAATTTTAACTTGATAAACGAGCGAGGTCTTACAATACGAGTAGTACGCATGCACTTTATCTGCCAAGCGTCACATGATCACGACTGAGCCAATGGTTCTTCTCTCTTTTTTATTGTGTGTCCAAGTGTAGTGATTGTTCTTTAGTAAGTGTACTGCAACAACGGCCCTCGTGAAGAAAAATGTTCAGTTTGAATCTGTTTAACGGCCATGCAACATCACTTTTCCACGAAATTCTCGAAAGGAATTTGAAAGCAAAAGCAAGTGTCATAGAGAATTCCTTGTTAAAGTCACACAAAAAGAAAAAGATGTAGTGTGTGTGTGTGTGTGTGTGTGTGTGTGTGTGTGTGTGTGAGAGAGAGAAAGTCGTCCTACACAATAACGCCCCCCCCCTCCTTCTCCCCTCCCTCTCTCGTCTTCCTCTCTTTTCTTCAGTCATGATTCTTTTTAAATGTAAAGTGCAGGTTGTATATTTTTTCTTTATATTTTGGATAAAAATTTTTTTTATATAATAATATTTTTTGATTGTGGAACGAATCCATTATTTCTCATGGGGTGAAATTTGCTTTGATATACGAGTGCTTTGATATGCATCAACTCATTCCGTATATCAAGCATATCATTCCGTATATTTGATGTATATCAAAGCACTCGTATATCAAAGCAAATTTCCCCCCATGAGAAATAATGGATTCGTTCCACAACCAAAAAATATTCATATAAATTAATAAAAATTTATCCAAAATATAAAGTAAAAATACAACCTGCACACATTTAAAAAGAATTAGTTCAGAGCGCTCCACCTGTAGAATTATAATGGAACTGCAACATTTTGATGATGCAAAAACTTGCAGTTCCTTAATAATCCTACAGGTGGAGCGCTCTGAACTAGTCACACATTGGCAGGCGGCATAGTATGCAGTGTGGTAGGAGTAAATTATTTGCTATAGAATGGTAACAACATTAACAAAAAAGCAGAATAATAAATTATAATGCCTAACACTGTGGCTGACACTATCCAACTAGCAGATAACACTAAGCTATAGCTTCAATGCTCGGAAGTTCCGAGGAGATAAAATAAACTTTGAGTAGGAAAGTCATATCTGTCTGTGTGATCGTTATCATGACTTTCTACAGAGGCAAACACACAAGGCAGGAACAACAAAGCAGCGCTTCTGGCCTGTAAAAGCAGCGCCGGACATTTTACAGACTTTATAAATGTAGTGTAGCGCTAATCACGTCTATTAACAAAACACCAACAGACACACACATTTTTTTACAGCTCATTTGTTTTGGTTTAAAATCTCGATTGTTGTTGTCTGTGTGTTCACACCATTAATCTCTCTCTCTCTCTCTCACACACGCACACACACACACACACACACACACACATGGAAGTAGGACTGTGGTATTAGAACCCTGACTCACCCATTCCGGGCCTGCTGGAGTTGGTGGTGCTGGGAAAGATGGAAGAGGTCATGGAGGGTGAAGTGTTGGGAGGAGAGCGAGGAGTGAGGGAGGGACGAGGGGTCGCTACAGATGGTAATGGTAAACCACTATCGAACGGTTCTGAGAGAGAGACAGAGAGAGAAACAGCACAATTACTCTACTAAGTTCCTGATAATTAATTTAAGTAGCTTATTATGAGGAATACATTTTTATAGTTATACAAGTGTGTGCAAATGTGTGTATACAGTCGTGTGCCATGTATACATATACCCCAGGGATGGGTATATGTAGTTTGGCCACATGGTGTATGTATGTGTGTGATATTGGAACAGTATGTACTGTATGAGACTTGTGTGTCAAGACAGCATTGTAGTGCGTGTGTGTGTGTGTGTGTGTACCTGAGTAAAAGCTGATCTCACTGATAAGAAGCCAGCGGTCAGAGAAGGTGAAGTGGCACCGGAGGATGTGCGCAGGCCGGCCCCCGAGAGGCAGCGTGACCGTACGTGACGAGGGGTCACGCAGGTCGTTCAGGGGCACGTGGACGCTCAGCGCCGGCTCGCTCCACGGGCTCAGCAGGCTCACCTTAAACTCGCAGAGCACCTCGGAGAAGACGCGCACACCCTGCATGTGCCTGTTGTTGCTGTGCACCTGCAAGAGATCGCGAATACCAAGCGTCACGACAGAACGCTTTTAAACGCGACTCGATCCGATCCCGAGTTGCACGCGAGAGCGCCGGGGCAAATTTCAGGACCACACAAACAACACTGGAACTCTAGGAATGCAGAAAATTTCTTTCTTTCTTTCTTTCTTTTTTGGTTTTAAAAAGAGGGAAACAATGGAGGAATTGAGGTGATTGAGAAGACACGGGGGAGAGAGAGAGCGCTGATGAGATGACGACAGCAGAGAAAAATCTAAACCAGATGTAGTCACACCTCTGCCTGGAAATGAGAGGTGGGGAAAAAAGAAAAGAAAAGAAAATGAGTGAGGAAAGAAGGGGGCAAACAGACGGCTAGAGTGTGACAGGTTGGTTATTAACCCTACATACGTGAGGTCAATTTAACTAAACACCGGTTCGCGTACGTATATACATGTGAAGGAAAGATCCGTTACAAAATAAACTAATCGAATGTCTGCGAGTAGTCAAGGTGGATAAAATGTACAAGGTTTCGTCAGATGTCTTTTAACTCGTCACACGCGTCCCCGTGAGCCGCGTACCGGCCGTCCTGAGAGAGGCAGAAAAACGAACGTTCAAAGCAATAAATTTCCCCTGCAGAAAAAAACTGAAACGGGAATTCTTAGGGCCTAACACAGGAATCTGCGCGGAGGGAGAGAGGGAGAGAGAAATCTCAGGAGGAAAAAAAAAAAAGCAAACAACCGAGTGAGCGCCTCTTGCCTTGTCATGCTGTTGGGCAATATCCGGCACTCAAATGAAATAATGCTAGAAGCTCCAGGGAATGCGGCTGTACATAGATCATGAGCAAATGGTCGGAAGGAAAAAAAAAGCTGAGGGAGGGGAAAAAAACAGAGAGAGAGAGAGAGAGAGAGAGAGAGAGAAGGGCTTCATGGGAAGTGTGCGGATTGTGTGAATGGAATAGTTACTGGCCGCGGAAAATGTGTAGTTGTGGGTGAGCCTGTCCTCAGTGTAGCTTCAGACTGCCTGACCAAGCTGTTCTCGCTGCTACAGACTCGAGGTTCAACAAGTTACGTGAGTGAGTTTACAATAGACTTTGTGTCCGTCAGCACGCCTCTCGACAAGCTCTCCTCCGACCTCTTTCATCAACAAGGCGTTTTCACTCACTGAATGTTTTTTCACACCATTCCTCTATAAACTTTACACACTTTTGTGCGCGAAAATCCCAGGAGCTCTTCGCTTCGGCCCACGTCACGTGTGAAACGCTGATTGACGTGAAGTGCCTTGAACTTGTTGATGCAGTTCTCTGCTTCCACATTATAGCGTTCCTAATAAAGTGGACACTGAGTCTAAGTGAGTGGGAGCGATGTAGGGAATGTCCATTAATAATGGGGAATGTAATACGGTGTTATGTTGGTGCTGTGGATGAAATGATCACACACACACACACACACACACACACACACAAACACACACACACA